>VKKT01000422.1:4026-16749 GCA_008038995.1 Haliotis laevigata
CCCTACCTTATCGTCCATCTGCTTGTACATAATCAGCTTGGCTTCCTCCCACTGCAGCTTGTCTGCATCATTCATGGAGGCCAGTGAAGGAGGTGGAGGTGGAGGTGCTTCCTCCAACACAGAGGTGTCAGCCGTTTTCATGTCCATCTGCTCATCAGCGGGAACCTCCTTACCTGTGAAGTGAATACACCAAGCTTATAAACACTGATACAAACTGATTTGAGACTCCCTCAAAGCAAGACTCAAGTACCACGATACACATAGTAACAAGACTAAGTACCACGATATGCATCGTAACAAGACACAAGTATGGCGATTTGCAATGTAATGAGACTCAAGTATGACAATATGCATCGTAACGAGACTCAATGGCGATAAGCATCATGACGAGACTCAGGTATGACGTTATGCATTATAACAAGACTCAAGTATGATGATATGCATCGTAACAAGACTCAATAGCGATATGCATCATGATGAGACTCAGGTATGACGTTATGCATTATAACTTGACTCAAGTATGACGATATGCATCAGAACGAGACTCAATGGTGATATGCATCATGACGAGACTCAGGTATGATGTTATACGTTATAACAAGACTCAAGTATGACGATATGCATCGTAACAAGACTCAATGGCGATATGCATCATGATGAGACTCAGGTATGACGTTATGCATTATAACTTGACTCAAGTATGACGATATGCATCATAACGAGACTCAATGGCGATATGCATCATGACGAGACTCAGGTATGACGTTATGTATTATAACAAGACTCAAGTATGACAATATGCTTCGTAACGAGACTCAATGGTGATATGCATCATGACGAGACTCAGGTATGACGTTATACGTTATAACAAGACTCAAGTATGACAATATGCATTGTAACGAGACTCAATGGTGATATGCATCATGATGAGACTCAGGTATGACATTATGCATTATAACCAGACTCAAGTATGACGATATGCATCGTAACGAGACTCAATGGCGATATGCATCATGACGAGACTCAGGTATGACGTTATGCGTTATAACCAGACTCAAGTATGACAATATGCATCGTAACGATACTCAATGACGATACGCATCATGAGGAGACTCAGGTATGACGTTATGCCTGGCATATGACTGGGAGAGTCATCCTATGTATGGGAATGTGAGGTAAGCATGTCATGAGATCCCAGTAAATAGTAACCCTTCTTATTCAGCACTCACCACTCCTCCACATGTTCAGTTCAGCCTGCAACTTCTCAATAATTCCCTTCAGTTTTGCATTCTTTTCTTTCTCCTTCTCGTAGCGCCTCTTCCACTCATCAGCTGTCAGCTCCTCATTCACTGTTACCACATTCTTGATTGTCTTGGCCCTACAAACAATTTTGTTATCAATAATATCCTACATTAACTTTTGTGATAGAAAAAAGGTTAAATTTTACCACACAATTTTACAAATTTAGGACTTTATTCATGGTCTGCTTCTTACTTTGTCCATGACACCGATTGGTTAATTATCCATGCAAAAATATGTCCCCACTCACCAGTGAAGTGAAATATGGTCATTTCTTTTGTTCCATTTTTGCTCCATTACGTCTCCGATATTCATCGATATTAATCAAGTAATATTTAGTAAACAATTATCGATCTGTATCGTTACCCAGCCCTGAGCCCTAATGATATGTGTCACATTGTATTCCTAGCAGCCCATGTCACCATACAGCTGGACCACTGCTTACCTTTGACCGAAGAGCAGAGTGGATTTGGTCTCAGACTCATTGTATGACGCAGGGGAACAACAGATGATCATGGTGGTTCTGGCGTTGCCACCCAAACTCTCCTGCAGGATTCGGGTCAGCTTACTGTCTCGGTACGGTACATGAGATTTCTGAAACAGTCAAGTGATCCACTCTGAAACATGATCATGTTCCACAACTGTGAAGTAGAGAGTGAATGTTGATACTGCTGTACAATATCTCAGATAGTCCAAAGCAGTTCATTCTCAAGCAGCGACTGTAAGGTCAGGACCTCAGAAGACAAATTCAACACACTAACTAATAAATGACACAAGCTATGTACTGTATATCGCTGCATATAGTGCGACCCCACGTATAAGATGACCACCCTCGACAATCCTTCAAAATCAAGGCTAGTTTATATATCCCGTCTATACCACCACCCTGAACAAAGTACATCATCTCAAGAGCATACATGAGCCCTACATTTGCACTAAAAACGTGTATTTGTCACAATATTTCTTATGCGATAGATCGCAATGCGTAACGTTTATCTTGAAGTAAAATTGTTATGGCAGTCACAGCACAACAAGGGTCATGAGATGATGTTGAAGTATCAAAGTTACAACATTATGACTAACAAATACTACTTGTAATTAGTAGTCAAACACAGATATGTCGAGGTTGAAGAGACCTACGTAAATACCTCGAGCTATCAAAAGTTGAACACTAAATGATGACTATAGAAGGAAAACGTTGGGACTAAGCAATAAATTTGTGACAGCTTTAAGTTTGACACAGCAGCATTTGACTGCATTAACAGTATAACAGTCATTTAATTATGCCCCCTCTGGGAACTGGAAGAAAGGACTCACCACTCCATCAGCTAGCGCGGAGATAACATTTCCTAAAGCCGACAGGGACTTGTTTATATTCTTCGCTTCATCCAGCACTGCTCCCTCAGCGCCAGTTTTGCTAACCTAAAAGATAATTACAATCATTTATTAAGTAGGGGTAGGCACAATTACTAGTTGTGAAACTCTTGAAGGACTACTGTTCTGACATATATTTTTTTACTTCCAAAACCTGGTTGATTTACGCAAACCATTTGTTCTAAATGAGTTGTGGAATGGTTCTGTTTGGTCCGTGGTGTCCGTCCTTGTCGAGTTGTCAATTTCTCTACTGAGATGTTGAGAAAGAATCACAACTATTAATTAAACAGGGGTAGACACTGCCACTATTTAGTCCAAGATGGTGAAAAGGAAAGAACAGGTGTTGTGCTTTTTATCACCAAACCTGGTTATTCTAAACAAACCACTAGTGGGTTCTGGGTCGTTGTGTATGACCAACGGTGTCAATCCTTGCTGAGTTCTCTTTCTCATTACTGTATGTTGATAGATATCAAGCAGATCAGTTTAAGTCAGCTCTTAAAGACTGGCATAGTATAGTAACAGTTTACCCTGGAGTCCCCAACATGTTTTTTCTGTAACACAGAACTTACTTTTTCACTGCCAGCCAAGTCGACTAGATACAGTTTTCCATGTAGTTTCTTCTCTGTCTCTACATTTTCTTGTTTTACATGAATCAGGAACACACTGTGGCTTCTTGAGCTATGCTCATTCATATCTGAAGCAAACCAAATCATCCTATAATGTAGTCAAATTCCAAATTAACCTCCCTAAATTTACATAAGCATCAACTTGAGACTATTCCTGCTATACTGTGTGAAAGACAAATCAAGTTTTTAATCCCATGATCGGCCAGAATATCGTGACCCCAAATCATGTCTATGAGAATCTCTACAATGAACGATTTAAAGAAATGAGTCCAACATTCTGTACAACTACTAATTAGTTAGTCACATGTCTATTGGACTTTTAGTCACCTTTAACTTCCATTTTGAACACTACATTCTACACAACTACTTACTAGTTACAGCAACTGTGGGACTTTACATCATCTATAACCTGCATTATGAACACAAGTTTCTGTACAACTACTTACTAGTCATAGCAAAATGTCTATTGTATTTTCCTTCATCTATAACCTCCATTATGAACACTACATTCTGTACAACTACTTACTAGTTACAGCAACATGTCTATTGGATTTTCCATCATCTATAACTTCCATCACCTCCTCCGGACTGGACACAAACCGCTCTGTGCAGCCCTAAAATTGAAGAAAGGCATCACAATTAATGAGCATCGCAAACTGCAGTACAACAAACAAATACATTTACACAATGAAGTTTCCCCCAATATAAAATGTGAACTTTCAGTGTCAATTGCTGTTGAGTTGGGGCCTGATAGTGATTGAGTGAGTGAGTTTAGTTTTACGCTGCACTCAGTAATATCCCAGCTATATGGCAGCAGTCTGTAAATAATCAAGTCTGGACCAGACAATCCAGTGANTTATAACCAGACTCAAGTATGACAATATGCATCGTAACGATACTCAATGACGATACGCATCATGAGGAGACTCAGGTATGACGTTATGCCTGGCATATGACTGGGAGAGTCATCCTATGTATGGGAATGTGAGGTAAGCATGTCATGAGATCCCAGTAAATAGTAACCCTTCTTATTCAGCACTCACCACTCCTCCACATGTTCAGTTCAGCCTGCAACTTCTCAATAATTCCCTTCAGTTTTGCATTCTTTTCTTTCTCCTTCTCGTAGCGCCTCTTCCACTCATCAGCTGTCAGCTCCTCATTCACTGTTACCACATTCTTGATTGTCTTGGCCCTACAAACAATTTTGTTATCAATAATATCCTACATTAACTTTTGTGATAGAAAAAAGGTTAAATTTTACCACACAATTTTACAAATTTAGGACTTTATTCATGGTCTGCTTCTTACTTTGTCCATGACACCGATTGGTTAATTATCCATGCAAAAATATGTCCCCACTCACCAGTGAAGTGAAATATGGTCATTTCTTTTGTTCCATTTTTGCTCCATTACGTCTCCGATATTCATCGATATTAATCAAGTAATATTTAGTAAACAATTATCGATCTGTATCGTTACCCAGCCCTGAGCCCTAATGATATGTGTCACATTGTATTCCTAGCAGCCCATGTCACCATACAGCTGGACCACTGCTTACCTTTGACCGAAGAGCAGAGTGGATTTGGTCTCAGACTCATTGTATGACGCAGGGGAACAACAGATGATCATGGTGGTTCTGGCGTTGCCACCCAAACTCTCCTGCAGGATTCGGGTCAGCTTACTGTCTCGGTACGGTACATGAGATTTCTGAAACAGTCAAGTGATCCACTCTGAAACATGATCATGTTCCACAACTGTGAAGTAGAGAGTGAATGTTGATACTGCTGTACAATATCTCAGATAGTCCAAAGCAGTTCATTCTCAAGCAGCGACTGTAAGGTCAGGACCTCAGAAGACAAATTCAACACACTAACTAATAAATGACACAAGCTATGTACTGTATATCGCTGCATATAGTGCGACCCCACGTATAAGATGACCACCCTCGACAATCCTTCAAAATCAAGGCTAGTTTATATATCCCGTCTATACCACCACCCTGAACAAAGTACATCATCTCAAGAGCATACATGAGCCCTACATTTGCACTAAAAACGTGTATTTGTCACAATATTTCTTATGCGATAGATCGCAATGCGTAACGTTTATCTTGAAGTAAAATTGTTATGGCAGTCACAGCACAACAAGGGTCATGAGATGATGTTGAAGTATCAAAGTTACAACATTATGACTAACAAATACTACTTGTAATTAGTAGTCAAACACAGATATGTCGAGGTTGAAGAGACCTACGTAAATACCTCGAGCTATCAAAAGTTGAACACTAAATGATGACTATAGAAGGAAAACGTTGGGACTAAGCAATAAATTTGTGACAGCTTTAAGTTTGACACAGCAGCATTTGACTGCATTAACAGTATAACAGTCATTTAATTATGCCCCCTCTGGGAACTGGAAGAAAGGACTCACCACTCCATCAGCTAGCGCGGAGATAACATTTCCTAAAGCCGACAGGGACTTGTTTATATTCTTCGCTTCATCCAGCACTGCTCCCTCAGCGCCAGTTTTGCTAACCTAAAAGATAATTACAATCATTTATTAAGTAGGGGTAGGCACAATTACTAGTTGTGAAACTCTTGAAGGACTACTGTTCTGACATATATTTTTTTACTTCCAAAACCTGGTTGATTTACGCAAACCATTTGTTCTAAATGAGTTGTGGAATGGTTCTGTTTGGTCCGTGGTGTCCGTCCTTGTCGAGTTGTCAATTTCTCTACTGAGATGTTGAGAAAGAATCACAACTATTAATTAAACAGGGGTAGACACTGCCACTATTTAGTCCAAGATGGTGAAAAGGAAAGAACAGGTGTTGTGCTTTTTATCACCAAACCTGGTTATTCTAAACAAACCACTAGTGGGTTCTGGGTCGTTGTGTATGACCAACGGTGTCAATCCTTGCTGAGTTCTCTTTCTCATTACTGTATGTTGATAGATATCAAGCAGATCAGTTTAAGTCAGCTCTTAAAGACTGGCATAGTATAGTAACAGTTTACCCTGGAGTCCCCAACATGTTTTTTCTGTAACACAGAACTTACTTTTTCACTGCCAGCCAAGTCGACTAGATACAGTTTTCCATGTAGTTTCTTCTCTGTCTCTACATTTTCTTGTTTTACATGAATCAGGAACACACTGTGGCTTCTTGAGCTATGCTCATTCATATCTGAAGCAAACCAAATCATCCTATAATGTAGTCAAATTCCAAATTAACCTCCCTAAATTTACATAAGCATCAACTTGAGACTATTCCTGCTATACTGTGTGAAAGACAAATCAAGTTTTTAATCCCATGATCGGCCAGAATATCGTGACCCCAAATCATGTCTATGAGAATCTCTACAATGAACGATTTAAAGAAATGAGTCCAACATTCTGTACAACTACTAATTAGTTAGTCACATGTCTATTGGACTTTTAGTCACCTTTAACTTCCATTTTGAACACTACATTCTACACAACTACTTACTAGTTACAGCAACTGTGGGACTTTACATCATCTATAACCTGCATTATGAACACAAGTTTCTGTACAACTACTTACTAGTCATAGCAAAATGTCTATTGTATTTTCCTTCATCTATAACCTCCATTATGAACACTACATTCTGTACAACTACTTACTAGTTACAGCAACATGTCTATTGGATTTTCCATCATCTATAACTTCCATCACCTCCTCCGGACTGGACACAAACCGCTCTGTGCAGCCCTAAAATTGAAGAAAGGCATCACAATTAATGAGCATCGCAAACTGCAGTACAACAAACAAATACATTTACACAATGAAGTTTCCCCCAATATAAAATGTGAACTTTCAGTGTCAATTGCTGTTGAGTTGGGGCCTGATAGTGATTGAGTGAGTGAGTTTAGTTTTACGCTGCACTCAGTAATATCCCAGCTATATGGCAGCAGTCTGTAAATAATCAAGTCTGGACCAGACAATCCAGTGATCAACAGCATGAGCATCAATCTGCGCAACTGGGAACCGATGACATGTGTCAACCAAGCCAGCGAGCCTGACCACTCGATCCTGTTAGTCGCCTCTTAAGACAACGCGTTACTGAAAATCAATTCTAACCAAGACCTTCATGTATGGTTTTACGATCTTTGATAAGCAGTAACTATGACAGTCAGTTTTAACTATTAACTGAGTTTAGGTTAACTCAATCATGAAGATTATATTTAATATATCAAGGCATGTCAACATTTTGTGAAAGATATAAAAAGTAGGTTGAAGATAAAGATATGACATTTATTCAGGATAACAACTTCTTCATTCTTTGTCGTGACGTTTCAGTACGCCAGTGGCCTGTCATAAGCTAATCACTGAGTAAGCATATTGAATTAATATCTATACATGCTGATATGTTCCTATAAAAAGGGTACGCCAATGGGATTACCAGGAGATAAGCCAAATATATACCCGAACCCTGTAGTGATGGATGTGATAAGTGTCGTCTTCAGATTTTCCAACAACTATAAAAGACATGACTAAATGTTCACCACTTTAGAGAACCCACAAGCACGGCTAGTGATGGTGCTGCCCAGTCTAAAAACTGTCCAAACAGGCATATCGAAATCATATAGCCTGACATTTTCAAAAACATGTTTTGCATAGCTGCCATAACTATCATTTCAAACAGTCAGAGACACACTCACCTTTACATATGGAGTTTTATTCTTATCTTCATGGACAGATAGGTTGGTCTTGGTTACTGGAGAGAGAAAGCGTTGGAATTATCACAGGATGTTTGTTTATTTGTTTGTTTGTTTGTTTCCTGTCAGTCAGTCACATTCCAGTGGGATGACAATGAAATCTGAGTGCTCCATGATCCATTCACCAGGTTCAATGTTGTGCTTTATATATTATATATTATGTATAATATATATAATATAAATGTGATTTGAATGTGTGAATTTAGTACATTATAGATAACATAATACTCTACAATCTACCAGAGGTCATGTAAAATGATGCAAAACTATACTTACTGTCAAGTAAATCCCTGATTTTATCCATATAAATTTCAAAATATGACACCTGAAATGGAATGAGATAAACAAGTTGAAATTACGACCATGCAGAAAGTGTTGGCATGTTCAGTTATTGTTGGACAGAAACTAGCGGAAGGAAAAATAACACAAATGAATATGTTATTCCATTTGCTCATCTAACAAGAAATCTAAGCACAACATAATGATAATTCAATTTAAAATTCAATATTTTTAGGTAACCATATGCAGTCAATATTAAATATATAATATACTAAAACAATTTGATAAACAAAACACAAGTGTAAGACTACAAAGGCATCTCATATCAGGCCCAAATTTACCTGCTCTCAACATTGGAGTCAGTGACAAGTTGTTCCTCTTAACTACAGTTAATGTACTGATCTAAACCAACACTTAAATCTCTGAATATATATGATTTTGATAGAAATGAATAATTCCTTTTAAAATGAAAAGAAGCCCCAGTGAGATGAGAGATTCAGAGCCTGAGGAAATCTAGACTTGCTTCATTTACTGGGCTTTAGCATTGGAGAAAGGGCTGGGTGAAGGTAAAATAATGCTGTTCAGGGAGTGTGAGACCGACTATGTACTGACCTTGATATGGAACTCCAGGTTCTCATCCATGCCGTAGATGTAGTTGAAGATGTCGGCGATGATGCGAGGAATGATACCTTGCATCTGAGAATGCCCCAAGACACCCTGGAGAGGAAATAATATAAGCTACATGTAAACAAGATCCCAAAAGATTTTTGCTTGGAGTTGTTTCCATATGAAATACGATCTTAATAGATATTATCTGAGAAATTTAGTTACAATATTTTAAAAAATTTCATGGTATTTTTGACAGTCAAATTTGTAAATGAAAAAATACACATTCATCTGCGATGCCGGGTAAGATTTTTTCTTGATTTACTTCACATGCTTGGACTTCAAATCAGGCCAAGCCAAACCCCCTTGAGGTGAGGTGAAATTGGGTGTAACGTCGTGCTTGAGAATATTTCGCTCATATGACCACGTGCATGCGTGTATATGTGCGGCTGCTTGTATTAGCCCAGACTTAGGCTGGTTTTATAGTGCTAGCCCACTGAGATACCATGCCGCAGTGAAGCATGAATACCCCACTCAGACACATTATACTGACCAGTCCTTGATGTACTCATTACTGCCGAGCGCCAGGCAGGGACCAACAAGTACCATATTTTAACGTCTTTTGGTATGACGCCGTCGGGGATCGAACCCGCGACCTTCCGCTCTCTGGGCGGGCGCTCTAACCACTACACAACGGAGCGGTCGCCCCCTTGAGGGGTTATGCCCAAAAAATATGTTGCTATGTTTCACCAACTAATGCGACAAGTAACTACACTTAAAGTTGTACATACCTCCATGGTGTGTGTCTTGCCACTGGATGTCTGTCCATAGGCAAAGATGGTTCCATTGTAGCCACTGAGTACATCTGAAACAAATAGAACCAGGTGGTCAGGAACTCAGACAGATCCAGGGTGGTATTCAACGCAAAGTACTGCTTCCCATACAACAAGTTATGATAATCACCATAATACATACTGCATGTCACACAACCCCAAAATACATGACGTTTTGAAACATGAAAATGTATCGATTTGTAGCATGCAATGTACCTACGATAAAATAACACATTTATTCCTACAAAAGCAATTAAAATCTGGTATTGATATTTATCCTGTTAAAAGCAAGACTGGAACAACTTTTATAAGAGTCTTGCCATAACTGTACTACCCATCAAAAGTTTGGACTCACAGTGTAAATGTAGCCACTTACTTCAGTCAACTGTTCTAAACTAGATTTTGCAAAATATTAAATACTGCTTAAAGGTATTTTTTACACATGGAACTGATGTATTGTAAAAAACAAATCGTAACGTCGAAAAGATTATTGTCATGAGTTCAGTAAATGATGAAACTCAGTGAAAACTGTCAAATTTTTAACAAATCTTTACACCAAAACGCAGCTGTTCACATACACGTTATTTGCACATGTCTTCAGAAATTTGATGCATGATCCTCATGCAATTCATCTGCATAAGGTTTGTAGTTGGTTCCCCTAAGTTAGTGGAGATATTCATCTTTGATGTAACCATACATATATACATAACATATAGTGAGTGCTCTAAGTGAGTCTAAACTTTCCATGAGTAGTATATCTTGACTATTGTAAGGCACTGAAAACACTTTGTGTTTCAGAGCCCTAGGTCCTATTCCCCAACACAATCCTTGTACTACAACTGTCTAAGTCAACGTCAAAGTATGGGAGTTATGAAGGTCCTTGTGCCAAGATCACATTGTGGTATGGGCTCCGGTGCATTGTAAACAGCGATCTTTACTCAGATAACTCCCATACCTTTCTTACACTTACCACATTTGTGCACTACGGTCATTATGTGTCATAATATTTCAGTTAAGGAGTTCATATCACCTTAACACTTACTTCACTATGTTGAATTAGACTTTGATAATTAGACTCTAGAGTGAGTGAATGAGTTTAGTTTTACGCCACTTTAAGCAATATTCCAGCAATATAACGGTAGGGGACACCAGAAATGGGCTTCTTCACTCATTGTACCCATGTAGGGAATCGAACCCAGGTCTTTGACAAGCGAACACTTTAACCACTAGGCTACCCCACCACCCCTTTGATAATTAAAATTGTTGGTATTGTTCAAATGCAATCCAAGAATATTGAAGTGGAGAAAACTTAGTGATACCCACGTTGAAAGGTGGTGACACAACTTAAGATACTTGTCAGCTGCAGCTGTCAATAGCATTCAACCACAGCTCACGTGTGTACACAAAAGCACAGGCCGAACATACTACACAGACATCTAAAAAGGTGACTGCTTTGTGTACAAGCCCGAGGAATAATTACTGTTACAGAAAGTGTGGGAAAACATGATCTGTTTCATACCTGAATATAAAATCACGCAGACCACCTTGATAACTTATTATGATCAAGCACGACGGTAGTTTCTCATACATGAATACAAAATCATGCAGACTACAAATTAACTTATTATGATCATGCATGACATATCAATATATAACTTCCAGTAGTCCTACAACAGACCACATATCCAGTGTTAAAAAATAACATCAATGAATGTCAAGTTGCCCTTGCCACCATCTCAGTGTAACAGATGTCTCCAGATTATGACACTTTTATAACAAGAAGCATTTAGCTCCTTGATCCAGCCAGACCGAAAACAAGCAACAGTACAATAGTCAGATCACACAGTAAAATTATCTATCTTAGTCAAGAATCAAGTTTTCCAAGAAAATGTATTGCAATATACTGCGATACAGGTATCCATATTGCAATATATATTGCGATACAGGTATCCATAGTGCTAAATATATTGCGATACTGGTATCCATAGTGCAATATATATTGCAATACACGTATACATAGTGCTAAATATATTGCGATACAGGTATCCATAGTGCAATATATATTGCGATACACGTATACATAGTGCAATTTATACTCCAATATATATTTGGAGTTGTGTTTGACAGTGACATATATTTTCTGCAGACTACAGCCCTAAAAATATACGTAATAGTTCTTATCTTTCCAGCAGTATACATGAAAAATTTCTATGAACTAGTTTATAAACATATTGAGAGGACATTTAATTTTAAAAAGCATTCACACACAATTTAATTTTGATTTAACTTTTATCAATATACAGTCAAACTTGTTTCTTTAACAGCATGAAATGGCCATACGATCACTAGAAGAGAGATTCACTTTCACACTGCTCAAAATGCCGTTATTAAGAAAAGCCATCCATTATTCATGTAGAAATGACGCCAACTCCATGGCTATGAGTCACGGCCTTCCAACAGCAACAGTTTGCACATGTACTTTGTCATTCAACAACTCCACAAATGCCCCTTTGTTAACTAGGAACCAACCGAATCTTACATTACAAGGTCTATACAAATGATCCACCTTACTCCTAATGCAACAAATATTCAGAGCTGCCGACAAGGAATATTCTGCATGCAATACTGTTTATTGGACACTGATATCTGGATATTCATACACAGTAGCAATAATTTATATCCGATCAATACTGCGTTTAGTTCAGACATCTGTTGCTAGCTGACAACACCATAACAAGCATTTCAGGATTGAAGATTTCTGGTATCGGAGCACCGCATATTTAATATTGGAAGGAACGGTCAAAATAAGTTCCACTTTGAAGTCAAATGTAACACAAGTGTGATGTGAAGAGTGACAAATGTTCCTCTTGGAAAGTAATCTTGAGTGAGTGAGTGAGTGAGTTTATTTTTATTTTAGTTTTACGCCACACTCAGCAATATTCCAGCTATATGGCGGCGGTCTGTAAATATTC
>VKKT01000422.1:25842-36668 GCA_008038995.1 Haliotis laevigata
AATATCCTGTGACTTTGAAACACCATTCGTGAACACTGGTCACATTAAAATAAATATCATTGGGCATCAGCCTTAGAAAATCCCTTTTTTAACTATAACGTGGCTTATTGCTTATACATGAATATGTGGGTTTTTTTATATGTCTCAAAACAGTCCCTGAACCACATTACTTTCCCTACTGCCTAGCCCTTTCTGCAATACTAAAGTCTAGATTTCCTCAAGTTCAGGAATCTCCCTTCTCACTGGGGCTCCTTTTCAATTTAAAAGGTCTTGCTTGTTTCTGTCGAAATTACATATATTCAGAAACTCAGCGTTACTCTACCTCTTCCTCTCTATTACTTCTGTTTTCAAATTTGATACACCTCCAAAAAACCTTAACATCGGTTATACACATGCATATACTGACATGAAATGGGATTTTATCAACCTTCAGGATTATTCCTGGACATTTGCTGCAGACTTGAAGCTGTATATCAGCCTGAGAGTAGAGCTACATAAATCCCTGGCTGTGTTACAAGCAGGTTAAAAGACACGGCCACAGTGGCTGCTACACAGGTCTCCCCCACACAGAATACAGCTGGTCCGATATGCCTCTTTATGACCATCATAGCCTCAGTGGTATAACTTGTTTGACTTCACGCACTGACTCACTGCATCGATACGGGACATAATGTTTACTGTGAACAACCGATGCTGCAGTCTCAGCTTGCCTGCGATATGTTCGGCACGGCCATATGGAAAGGAATTTATCGATTGATGTATAATAGATATTACTACTCTCTTAGCTGAATATAGAGCTGATGCACTGGTCTGTTCACTTCCTACATTCAGACAGACGAGAACTGAAAGAACAGACAAGTACGACACACCACAATGAATGTCAATAGGTTATTTTAAGGTCATATTCGTGTGTCCATCTTGAAATCAGAAATAGAATTGGATTGACATTTTGAGATTTCTCTTGTAGCTGCATCTCCTGCCATATTGTATTTAACACAAATGTTCTCATACTAACTCTAATATTCAACAGTAAAAGCCAATATTTTGCTGGAGAATAATGGTAACAGGATGTTTCATGATTTCGTCAACTTCTGACAAGACATTTTTCTGTATCATTATCCAATAAGTAGAAAATCTTTGTAACATTTGGATACAAATTGGTCAATGTCCAAGAAAGTCATCTAATTTGAAACCAAAGAAAATTCCTACAACGAAATAGCAAAACAACACAAGACACCTTATTACAAACACTATCACATATATATATATACAGAAACAGGACAGCATAATGAATTTCAGCTGCGAACTCAAGTAGGATTGTATTGGTAACACATTTGCAGATACGATGAAAACTAGATTTTGTCCTAAAAACAACAGGTCCTGTGCTTCTGAATCCCACACCATGAATGCTAATCTCAAACACAGAGGTCACATACATTCACGTAGGGTGGAACTACGGAGTGTCGGCTTCAGATCAATATCGACCAAGTCAGACACAACATGATTGAAATATTCATGAGTAGCACCATGAAGCTCCAGAACAACACAGGTTGCTGTCCACGGATGAATGTNNCGGATGAATGTCTCGATGTACAACAGAACAGCAGGACCTACAATACACAGGCCACAGACATCGCCATCTTGTTGCCCAATCAGTGCACATTGTCAAATGTCCAGAAAATAATTTATGAATTCTTTGTGAAAGAGCAATTGCATCAAACAATAATTCTTAACGTTTTCTTTAGGTATTTCAATACTGGCAGTAATAAACTAGGATATGAAAAACAAAATTAGACTGATATTTTGCTGTACATAGTGACAGGTAACAGTAGCCCAAGAACGTAGGTTAATGTTCTTGGACAACTGTTATTGTACATTTTACGGTTTTCCAAATCAAGACAAAACAAAAGATAAACTGGTACATCAGTTAGGTGTACCATCTGTCATTATGTGTAACTCTAAGAACTGTCAGCTGTTTCACCCAAGGTTTCAACCACACCAAAGACAGGTGTGCTGTCTGGCTAAAAGATTTAAAATGGCTTATAATTTTACCATCTTAACTTATCTAAGCTAAATATCCAACATGTAGTTACTGTAGCACTTCTGAATGTAACAGGTTTTCATGCAAAACCATGAGCTGAATATTATGTCTGCTTGGCAGCTCAGGAACTAATGCACATTTGAACAGGTCATCAAAACGGTGAACACAATGTCTATCAAAGCCACTCAGAAGATAAATGTTGCCTGACAACTGTCAACAAAGCTAAGTTATGTTTCATTTATAAGAACATGTATGTCACAGTCCCCCCCATGTCACACATTTAATCCTAATATCCTCTAGATAGTGACAATTCTACTGCAGCTTACAGTGTTCAAAATTAAGTTGATTTTTTAACCTTTCACATAATAGTTATGACAAGCATAATTAAACTGTGAAGCTTCATTCCAAACACTGCTTCAGAACAAGCAGAGAGAGGTTTCTTGGGCCTTGGCAAGGCACTTTAACAGCATCACTAAGATTCATCAAATACTTTCAACTCACTGAAAGATGAGGAGGTAATTCAGATTTGACAGAACCAAAGGCAAAAACCAAAAATCAATTGAATCAAGTTGGGTGATATACTAGCATTCCCAACAATAAATGAATGTGAAGATTTATGAAAATGTCAACTTGTCACCATTTGGCCAGACATCAGAATGCATAAAGCATGAATGGTTGTGATTTAATGCCACGTTCAACAGTATTTCTGATATATCATGACATGTCAGATTAACGTGGCAAGTGATGGAGGTCTAGGACATTTACCACTTTGGTGAAACACAGAAGTTTAGACATGATGCAAATTAGGGGTGTCACGATACACCAATCRCACGATACGATACGTATCACGATTTTAAGGTCACGATACGATACGTATCGCAATACATAATTTTCGCACCTTTTCATAGCATTACCTTACCGACAACGTACTCGCTCGCTGATGGGTCCATCAAAATAGTGTACCCAATCACAAAAGCTGTTAGTTTCCAARCTATTTTTTAAGTAAAACTAGCTACATCTATTTATCGGAGCGGTCTCGTATAATTTTACTATCAAGACGGAGATGGAGATGGATATACCATAAAAATGTGAATCAATAAAGTTTGAAAAATAGGAATCGATACACGCAAGCATGTATCGCGTATCGTATCGTCAATCAAAATGTATCGATGCATCGTTACATTTGCGTATTGCGACACCCCTAATGCAAATACACCAAGACTCATGATTCATGCAAATCTGAGATTCAAACCCATGATCAGCAGATCATTTCAGGAACAAACACTGATACTGGCGGCCACCTGTGATGGACAACAATGGCAGCACATACAGAACTAAACTTCACAAAAAAATTACATTTGAATATCAAAATATTTCATTGAAGGCAATGAAGGTCTCTTGATGTCTTAACCATATCACCAAAACGGAAATGGTATTTCAAGAAAAGAAATCAGCATCAGATTTCAACTATTTGGACAATCTCTATCGATTCTTTCTGACCCTTTGATGGAAACCGTATCATGGGGAAATGATCACTTCTAAACAGAGAGCTGACTTCACTGTTCCAGAGCAAGCCTGATCGATGTCAGTTTCCACCATGACAGCCAACTATTATTGTCCATATTTAGGGTTCCCATAATATCTATACTGCCAAAAATAACAAACTCTATTCCTAAGGATACAACAGGTCTCCTTAAAACCTAAACCCCTCTGACCTTTTTCATCACATCCAAGGAAAATCCTTCCTTATCAGAAACCACTCTGTTTTGAGCTGTTCTGTTGCTATATTTGACTTTGGGATCAATAAGCAATTTGTGAAATTGTCAGAACAAGTTCAGACGACAGTTACTGTCCCCTCCTTCACTCCAGTCTATTTGGTTTAACCCTGGTAAAATATTCACTGATATCACATCACCCTGCTTTTGTGGAACTCAAGTTCAAGTAACTTCAGCCTAAAATAAACTATTGCTTTGACCAAGTGCATATAGGAGGATGAAGCAGGAGGATGAGGCGGTCTGGAACATTTCAGAAGTACCACAGCAACCAGTAAACAATCAATTCTGGGAAACCAATGTTGACTGCAGGATCCACATTGTCATGGCAACACAATCAAACATTGTAGCCACTGGATCTTCGTTTCAATATTGACTGCCAGTTTCTGTTCATCCCAGCGATATTTCAGTTACATTAATGTGGCCTGTCAACAGATCAACATGACAATTTATGTTATAAGCTACGTCCCATGTTGTCAAGGAAATATCATGTCCACTGAACCGAGTAACCAAGTCTGACCACCCCATCCAATGAAGTCATCTCTTCTGACAAGCAAAGGAATTCTGGGGGCCTATTCTAACCCTGGTACCACAGGGTACCTTGCTTTCACAACAAATATAAATCAGCGACTTGCGCAAGGGAAGTGTGCCGAAAATCATATTTTGAATGCAAAATTTCATTTTGTATACTCACTCGTGAATAAAACGTTCGTTTACCGAAGCCATATGCAATCATCACCCATTCGTGAGCACACAAAATGTGACAATATATCACAATGTACAACAGCCCATTGCAGTAAGTATTGACACCTAAGAAAGCAGACGGAGAGATGTGAGAAGGTTGGTGATAACAGTATCTTTTTAACTTGACACTTTGTAAAAATAAAATTGGATATTAGTGGCATTTGTGATCTTGGGCTATTTGTCTCAGTGCTGGACAATTAGATTTAGTTAACTCATGTGTAATGCAGAGATTCTGGAGACTTCTTTGAGCGAGTCATGGCAATGTGTGTACATCAAAAGTACCGCTTCATGACGTCATACGAGACTTAATTAATGAGATAGCATGATTATTATCGCGATCCACAAATCAAGGTTATCCACAAATTTAGGTTACGGTTGTGTACATTAAGAAACTCATTCTATCATTTTCCCTATCCAGTACAATATTCTTCCTTTACCATGCCTACAGGCCATAAATAATAAACACTTGTACTTCTTGTTACTAGGAATATGTAGAATTTCCAACTAGAAACATATATTTCAACGAACCGTGTCCCATGATCTTTACCTAAGCACATGCTGCTACTACAAAATGTCTACAAAAGTTCTTGTTTGCATGTTACTCCACTAATGGCACGGAGACCTCATCAAATTACGGAGTCCACAGACAACCAGTTTGTGTTCATGCTAAACAGAGCACAAAATCACCTCAGAGGTATAAAGAGTTTTACACCAGCTAAAAATATTCTATTCTAAGATATAATTAGAAAAGTGAATCGAGGAATAGAACCTCTATTTCAATATCCTGCTCAGGTATCTCCCATGTCTTAACACCTGACCTTTATTTAAAACATCGCTGATTCTTAGAAGCACATACATGGCACAGAACACGGCATGTAAAGAGGGCCTTCCGTATGAATTATTTTCAGTTGTATCTACGATGACCCTCCATGTGGATTCTGGGTCTGAACTGGTCCCCAGCATCCAAATGGAACCAGTGGTCAGGTACGGTAACTTAGCTGATAGCATGGCAGTGTACCTTCAGGGCAAGAATTAATGCCTAAAGGTCCGTCTCCTATTCTCGTGGGTCTTCTATTCTCGCGCTAAACACGTTTTCTGCCGAAATCGCCGATGCGCGACACTTACCGTTGTTTACATCACCGACTGGTAACTAGGAAGTGGACCAAGTCTGTAAGTGATCAAAATCTTGCAGTGTCACGAATATTGGGGAGTTTATACCAAATTGGACATATCATTACTTTTTCCATCCCCTTTCCGGGAGGATTGCTCTTACATACACTCAATAACGTTAATTCCTGGTAATACCGCGAGAATAGGAGAAGCCTCGTTTCATCAATGGCAGATCGTATTGTTTATCACCGGGCTCACAAGTGGTAATTCACCTGATGGATCTGGCAGCTGATAGATGTAGATGTTAGAGGAGAAGGCCCTTCATTTTAAAACAACAAGCATTCATTCGATAAGAATTGTTTGTGTTATTCTTTCAGCCGATATCCGTAAGTACCACGAGAATAGGAAACGCCTTCCTACAATGAAAAGCACTTGATTGCCAAGTCCAGATTTGATTATTTTTATGCAGTTATCATATACATGGAATCTTGCTGAGTGTAACCTTAAACGATCAACAAAATACATTATGTGCCCAATTTTCAAGTAGCAAATATCAAATGAGTTTTTACCCAATTTACATTTCAATAAAATCCTGAGGCGTGCCAGCAGTGATCTGTGTTGACAATGTCAGATGATGTTGCTGAGGCTCAATGCCACAGAACAAGAGCATATTTCCGTCCCTAAGAAGTCAAGGCACCTAACATTAGGTCACTGTGACAAGTCTTGCTGAATCCAATAATCTGCTCTGGAATTGTGCACGTAACTGTTAACACACCTGAATGCTGACATGCCAATCAATTAATTTTTAAGGTTAAAGAATACAAATGTCAGTCTTAAGCAGGATTGACAAAGAGTGCCCACGCCCTCCGACTGCATCTTGTAAATTGACTTTGGAAAAATGCAATAAAATTTCACTTTCAAATGTCAGTTACATCATAAATAATAAAGCAAACACATTTTATACGGTATTGGCTCTCACATGTTTCTGACTATATAGAGATTGTTTCAATTTACAGATTGCTAACATCAACTTTACAACATCAAAATCAATATTACTTCTTTTTTGTTGTTGTTGAAAGTCTAAAGAATGTCACGCAAAGATAAATAACTAAAGAGAGCATGTAGCAACAAATCCTATTGTTCAACACAAGAGTATTCCACAAATAGCTTCTTGCAAAAAGTGCAATGTCAGCACAAGTAAATGAGTTTGGTTACAGCTTTCAAACAAAAAACTGATCATGATATCTGATCAAACATTTTCAAATTACACGATTTCAATTTAATGAATTTTTAAAAATGACTATAATGCAAACACAAGCCAAGTAACAGACAATGTATAGAAAATTACAATATTATCTGTGATACCTATAATGCAAACACAACAGCCAGGTAACAGACAATGTATAGAAAATTANAATATTATCTGTGATACCTGTGATCAGTCTTGAAAAATTAAATCAATTCCAAACATTTCAGAAACAAGACCAGATGCTTCCAGTCTATGTTCTCTCCTCTGCAACATCACAGAGCTTTATCAGAAATCCCAAACCAGACGCCCAAGGCAAGCAGGAATAAAAAATCCTTTTGTTCAAAGTTGGAATCTGGGGGAATTTGGGGGAAATTCAACATTGCATTGAGGCTTCTTAGTCTGTATTGGTTCTGTTTCCAAAGAAATACAAGTTACAAAGCCATAATGCTAGAGATAAATATAATAGTGAATGCTTAGTTCCAATTTTTAAGTTATTCAGACATCAAAAACATCAAAGTGTAATAGCAAAATCAACAGCAATAAAACATTTACAGGAGCCAGCAGTTTACCACACCTAAGTGACCGGTTCTTTTGAACATTACCACATCCATAACACTCAGCGGATCACAAACCATCAGCTACACAAACCAAAACATTATTCTCAGCAACCCTTCTCTCCAAAATGCAATACATCTAACTATTCTAAGCTAAGTAGATAGCGGAAAAAATGTTTTCAAGCTGCCATGTCCCATTATCACATTAATAACACTCGGCCAGTCTTGTACCATCAGTTACACAAAACAACTGAATATTTCCCAGCAATCCTTCAAGTTCTACTAAATGCTGTAAATGGAAGTCAAAGAGTTGAGGAAATGATTTCAAGATGTCATTTTTTAAAATAAAGTCACGTTAATCCGGGGTAATAATGTGCTGTGCCTTGCTTGTTAGCGCTATGAGCATACCTAGTGTGGAGCTGGGCGCAATATGAATGGGCGCATTATTATTATTATTATGAAGAGAGATGTCATACAACACCAACAAACAGTCCAATCCCTTAAAACATTCCACACATCCCCGATATGCTTTGAGGGTCAATACATTATATATATATTACACCTATCATATATATATTCATGGTCACGGTTGATAGAGATGTAATAATGAGGCATATGAGGATACTATTTACCTGTCGACTGGCCTGACCTCAACTACATTGTAAGGATGGGTTACACTTATTTATAGAATGCTTTGGCAATACAGGCAGTCAGACAAGTCTTCAAAACCACAAGCCACATTGCAGTCAACATTATTATGATTTGGTTATAATAAAATCATGTCTAAATGATTTGCATCAGATAATGGTTGAATATTTTAATAGTCCTTCTAGATGGTTCAAATCAATATCTGACATATCACATTCATTTAAATTTTTTTAAATATTATGGACAAAATGATCAATCATAATAACTTCAACTGCACAAGCAAAGTCGACTCATGATTCATTATGGCAATAGTTTAATTTGTGTGAGTCACAGCTTCATACGCCAATGTTACGAATCATTACCACCGGAGTGGATCGCACTAAAACAATGTCAGTGATACATCAGCTTGGTGAGACGTCCTTGTCATATAAATTTGCCCAGTTTCAGTCAGAAAGGACTGTCTCCGTGGTTTACTGACGAGTCTCTTCCCAAACAGCGGAAGATTGGTAGCTCAATCATTAGCCTAAAAGACTTTAAACAGTGGTACTTCTTGTTGCTCTGCCTTTGGAATGACTGACAATGATGGGATAAGACAAGGACTGGTCTGATGCCATGGTTATTGTTACAAACATCACTGGGTGTTTACAGTGGCATATCACTGTGTAGTACAAATCCTTGCTCATGCTTTCAAGCACTGGTTTACCATGAAGGTCACCGTGACATAGCTGGAATATTGCTGACTTCAGCATAAAAGAGCACTTGTTCTCTCTTTCATCTAAGAAGTACAACTGAGGCCAAAGCATGACATTCTAAAAACTACAGAGCCAACTACAAAGATATCTCTGTCACCCTTCCATGCAACAGATAAAAAGTAATGTCTACAAATCCGATAATTAAGATCAATATAATTTAATATCTGCAGCAATTGCTTACCACCCTGGTGTTGCACTAGAGGTAAAACACTCAGACAAAGCCAAGCCTTCACTCTGTAGGATGCAAAGTCACGCCAGTGTCTGGTGTACTAATCACATGACATAAAACTTGCGTCTTGTGTGTATTCAAAATAGGTCCAAAAGTAAATTTAAGGTTACTACCCTTACAGAATATACAAAGACTTCACATGGCTGACAGTTTCCAGTAACTGAATCAAAATCTTTATTAACAAGCACCTGGTTATTAAAAAGCAGACTCAATTTATATTTACAGACTGCTGTCACACAGAAAAATACAGTTCAGTGTGAAAAACATAACCACAGAAAACCCCAAATATAAACCTTTCTTGTGATGTCCTCATGCGATATAAATAAGCACATAGTGATTGTTTGTTTTGTCCAAAGGTTTTTAAAACTATGATATATAGTCTGTATCATCTTCATATGACCATTGCAATGGCAGCCTCTAGGGAGCCATTAAGGTCCTGAAACCAGTTATTTATGTGTCGTGCCTGACCACGAACAGTCTCTCTGGGGCAGAGGGGCTCCCTATAAGAAACGTTGCACATCCACCAAGAGAATATTATCAATGTGCAAAATGGAATAAAGTAAATTACTCTACAAGTTTTATTAATATTATTCAACAAGTCCTGGACCTATTGATATCCTCAGTGAGGTGAATGCCACTGGATTTTTTATTTTATGAAAATTTCAATAACATCTCAAAAATATTGTGATAAGATTGTGTTCAGCCGTGTTTACAGTTAGAATAATCCTGAGTAGCTTAAATCACCAGAAAGGAAACGTACCAGTGCACTGAGAGAAGATGTGAAACAGCAATCCTTGAGAATAATTGCACGGCCATCCTCCTGCTTGTACAACTGGATGTTGCCTGTAAATTCCTGTATCTTCTCAACACTGTCAACTTCAGCAGAGTGATAAAGTGCGAATGGGTCATGCGCCAATCTGCTTTGACAAACCAGTTATTCAACACTGGCATATTGTGTTAATTGGAAAAACAACTTCTCCCAGATAATTTCATGGCAAGGATATACTCTGAAGGGTCGCACATCTCTCAGCTGAGCAGAACAACTGGTTATCCAGGTGGTTATCCTGAATGTTCAACTTCGTTTTGGCTGCTCAATAACTTCGACTTCATCACTTGATAACAGTGTTAGCATCTACACTGGAACATCGCATATTGCAATAAAGAAGTTGT
Organism: Haliotis laevigata; assembly: GCA_008038995.1. Lineage (NCBI taxonomy): Eukaryota > Metazoa > Mollusca > Gastropoda > Lepetellida > Haliotidae > Haliotis > Haliotis laevigata. Next base: position 36,112 of record VKKT01000422.1, read on the forward strand.
ATGTCCATAGAACTCTCTCCATCCTACATGCCCAATGTATTTACTTCAGAAAACAGGTAACTCCAACATGTAGCCTGTTTCTCCAGCTGGGCAGAGCTGCTACTCCCATCAGAAGTCAGTGCCAAAACATTTTGTGTCTACTACCTCAAACTTGAGTGAGTTTAGTGTACGCTGCACTCAGCAATATTCCAGCTATATGGCGGTGGTGTGTAAATAATCGAGTCTGGAACAGACAATCCAGTGATCAACAGCATGGGCATCAATCTCTGCAATTGGGAATCGATGACGTGTCAACAAAGTCAGCGAGCCTGACCACCCGAACCCATTAGCTGCCTCTTACGAAAAGCATGAGTTACTAAAGGCTCATTGTAACCTGGACCTTTACGCCCCCCCCCTCCCCCCTCCAACTTGAACTCAGCATCACTTTCAGTTGGTTTTAACTCGATATACATACCAGTATGAACTGACCTTACTAAACCAGATTAAACAATAGATTTGGAGTTCAGATTAGTTGCCTAAGTCACAGACTACATCCATTCATGTCAAGAGAAGAACAA
>VKKT01000422.1:58664-69163 GCA_008038995.1 Haliotis laevigata
ATATGGCAGCGGTCTGTAAATAATCGAGTCTGGACCAGACAATCTAGTGATCAACAATATGAGCATCCATCTGTGCAATTGGGAACCAGTGACATGTGTCAACCAAGCCAGCGAGCCTGACCACCCAATTCCGTTATGTGGCCTCTTACGACAAGCATGGGTTACTGAAGCCTCATTCTAACCTGGACCTTCACGGGTCTTGAGCTTGGAGACGAATACTAGGTACAAGTATACATCTATAGGTCTATATGTCTGATTGTATCCCACAATCAATTTTAGAAATGAAAGCCAAGTAAAACGACACAGGACTTGCAGAATGCACAGACAACTTGTTGAACTAGATCCGTAAGTCCAGAAACTGTTTTCTGGATGATTCCTGCTGGGAATGTCTATGTAATAACAATGCAACCATAATCCCCTAATTTAGAAATGTGTTAAGCTGAGCGACTTCTAGGTTAACCAGATTAACATCAGTGTGCGTAAAAATGGGACGGCAGTACTGGGAACCATAACGTTTGTTTGCCCATGATGGGAATTAAACCCATGAGTACATGGATACACATACACCACTACACTACCCAACTATATGTTCCAGGTATATGTCAGTGGTCTGCAAATAATTCAGTCTGGACTAGACAATCCAGTGAGTGTCGTCATGAGCATCGATCTACATGGGATATGATGACATGTCAACCAAGACCACCTGATCCCGTAAGTAAAGTCTTACTACAAGCATGTGTTGCTGAAGAGCAATTTTAACCCAGAATTTCAAAATTCATAATCCTATGCTTCAATTTTCTAATATACAATCATCAGTGCGAGAGTTATGTTTAATCGTTAACTTAAACAATATTTCAGTTACTTCACCACATATCAGTTAAAGCTTGGCAAAAGCCCCAGGTGATGCAGGTCCAACCAATTTACCACTTAGGCCCAATCCTCTAGCACAATTATGGTCATGAGAAACCAGGAATCAGGATCAGGTTGATTCCATGATTCAAACATATCTAGAAATACCATGAACCTAAGACATCAGCAATGCCATATTATGTCAGAAAACAGCAGCTGTATGAATAAAGGTCCAACATAATGGAGGTTACATGACTTGGATATCTCTGGCTCTCCTGCCCATCACAAGCTGGCCCAGATAATGTACAGCCAGGTGAGGTAACTTTCTAGGTTACTGATAGGGGTTGACTACGGCATGCTGTGCACGTACTGCTGCAATATCTAATAAGAAAGAGGTGTACTACAGCTTGTAATTCATCTTCCACTTGTACGTAATTGGTATTCACTGGTATTTTTTCCATCCATAAATGTATTTCAAGAATCAGATTTTAGTTGTTATCCTATACTTGCTTATCATTACAAGCCATGCTTTATCAATGTTATCAGTTAATTGATGCACAATATTTCAAAAAGTTAAATAATGGTAAAACATCACATTTATCATAGGAGTGAGTGAGTAATGTTTTACCCCGCTTTTTTAGCAAAATTCAAGCAATATCACGGTGGGGGACACCAGAAATGGGCTTTACACATTGTACCCATGGGGGGAATCGAACCACGGGTCTTCAGCGTGATGAGCGGACGCTTTAACAATTAGCCTACCCCACCCCATTGATCATGGGGGAAAATCTTCACAACTGTTAAAGCACATTTAATTAACAATTCATAATTTCAATAAACAATTCAAAGTGGTGTGTGTACGTGTGTGTCTGTGTGTGTGAGTATGTGTATATATATATGGGCTATGGCCTTTCATTGTTATGGTCATATAAAAGACGCATTACAAAATAAAACAGTCTGTTATGCATCCACAACACAAAATAAATCAAAACTTGAATATGACAAGCATCATAACTAAATTTAGTTTTCATTTTGATTACTTGTACAACTTTTGCACCCTCAGCATAATATGTCCGAAGCTGGTTCTAGCAACCTGTTATTGGGCATTTTCTTTCATCTGATAACAGTATTTTTTCTGAATCACTAGATATGAGCCTGTTATCTGTCCACATTAAACTCCTATCACAAAGCTGCTTATACAGAGCTGCAGGCATCCACTTACAATTCCTTGCTTGACATGCTCTACTGCCATTCCCTTAAGACATATCATTGATGTTAACTGATTAGTCTTAATATGACATCATCTATGTCAGTATGTCCTTGTCAACACTAAGCTGAAACATGGTGATCATCCCTAAAAATCCTTCAGCTGGGATACTGTGTCATGAATCTTCATTCCTGAGAACAAGGAGCCAGTGAATGCAAGAAATATTATGACAAGTGGTTCAGAAAGCTTGTAACACACACAACTCAATTCCACAAATAACCACTTTTCAATTAAATGTTCACACTTATTTGTTCACCGACATATATGTATTTAGAGTGAGGCTTATAATGATAATCTAATACCATTTAAACTGAAAAGAAGCCCCAGTGACATACCAATATGTTTATGAACCCATTCCAATAGCTTCATGTAATTTTCAACAGCCTGTTTGTTAATTTAGCTGAAATCCAGCCCTGTCCTGTTTGTATTATCACTTCAACGCTGGATCCCAGAGCTATGATCTGGTTAATTTATCACTATCGTCATCACAGTGTCTCTCTACGTTTGTCTAGAATGCATAGACAAATACGTATGTGCTTGCCTTTACCTGGAGATAGCTACAATGTGAATTGCTGTAATTACAGCATAAACTATACACATGCATTATGGATCTCAAACCCCCTCGGTATCCATACTTAAGTATAGACATTATGACTGTAATGGTGGACTTCTCCATAAAATTCAGGTTGTGATGCAATTGACTTTATTTCAAGCCAAGGATAACATCTATTTTATTGCAGATACCTATGTATCAAAACAGCCATTATAATACTATTAAATAAGCTAAAAGGGATTTGATTCTTGCATAGTCTATTATCCCATGCTACCCTACAGCATTGTATATCTACCCTGATTACACAGAAACAATGTTTCAGTTTGAAATTAACCATAACACTCAGACCTAGACCGGAAATCATCACATGATAACATTTCACTGGTTATATTAAGGGATGGTGTGTATGAATGGAAATAGACACAGTTCAGTGGGAAGGAGGTATTCAGACGTATTGTCCCCATATACAGCCTCTACTCACCCCATACACTGCACACCTACAGTAAGCACACTTCCAGTGCACTGGGGTGGGAGGAGTGGGCGAAATAACACTACATTATAACCTGAATATCATAACAACGTAACACATGTTCTATTTATTGTGAACATTATTGTTGAACAATGTGATCTCATGTTAAACCTGGTCAATACTGTCCTGATAAGAATATTTCACACCTAGAAAAGCATTGGTGATGAATAACTATCATATATTCACTATTATAAAACAATTATAACTCTACATTTATATTCTCACTAAACACGATAACTATGTAATATAAGCAACATTAAACATGTTGTTGTTTAACGCCACTCTCAGCAACATTCCAGCTATACTATTGTGGTTAGTGGTCTGTAAACAATCAAGCCTGGACCAGACAATTCAGTGATTGACATCTTCACAATTGGAATACGATGACATGTGTCAACTAAGTCAGCCTGACCACTGACTATGTTAGCAGCCTCTTATGACAAGCATGGGTTGCTGAAGACCTGTTCTAACCCGGATTTTCACATGGTGTATGGTCTACAATATACTGTATGTTTCCTTCCATCTATAATATATGTTGTTATGAACAGGATAAAAATGAAACAATACATCAGACATTTGGTGATTTGGTGAATTATTTATAATACAATTCAATATCATTATGAATGACAAAGAATCTTTGGGATTTGTAAACAATCTGGATATTTAAACTAATCTGAATTCTTGTCTTGTGACCAACTTTGAACTACTCTTCTATACAAGTTGCTAGCTGTGATGTCATTTCTCAATCCAAATACAACAAACCTGATCTCCCTGCACCAGATAGTTTCAGGAAAGAATGTGTAACCTAGATTGGTCATCAATACCCGGGGCAGTGACCCTATTCACAAGCATATTGAGTGATGTTGATGTATACACCCTGCCCACTGACCGTGACCAGCTGACCTCAAATCCCATGTCATTACATCTCATGTGTTTAGGGTCTGGTGTGTTTTTAATGCAGGCTCAACAAAAGACTCACCCATGTATCTATGCAGGACATATTTATTCAATTGCAGGTACAATATGGTCACAAGAATATGTGCTACTTTGATCATTGCTTATGGAATGGGTGTAGATATTTGTTGTCATAGTACTCATACATCTAGACAAATATACCTACATTCATGTAACAATCGACACAAACATAAATTGTTAATAGTAGTGATTTCATTTTAATAAATACAGCTAATTTATAAATAATGTATTTGCTACTTTGATCATTGTTTATGGTATGTGTCTACATATTTGTTGCCATACATCTTGAGAAAATACCTACATGTAGGTTCATGAAACATTCGACACAAGCTTAAATTGGTAATAGTACTGATTTCAGTAGTTTAAGTTAATTTATATATAATTTAAACGAAATCCTCATATATGTAACACTGATATCATTGGTGAGTTTACTTGAAAAGTTGAACACACACACACCCCAACAATGCCCTATGAAGTCTACGTTTTTCTCATTCCAGACAAAAACCCTCTCAATCAATCACACATACATGTATGTAAATATTTGCGAATCAGTGAAATACTACATAAAATAGACATGTAAAGCAAAGAAACCTTTCCTTTAAATTATGACAATTGTTCTTTGAATATAATAACAATCACTGTGACCTAAAATAAGATACTGAAATGGTGCAATACTGGGTGGCTGATTTTATCTTTAATCTTGCCCAGAGGTCTCTGAAGTAACTGGAGATATAAAATCTATAATGTTCATTCCAGATTACAATTCTCATTACCCCTCCCTGAAGATTACTCATCACATTCACCCATTCAACACATTTTTAAAAGCGTTTACGCATTGGTTACAGTGTCACTCACACACATACTGCTATCAAAGAGGGTAAGAAACTATTTCGTATTTTCAACAGTCACCAAAATTAAAATGCCAACAGAGTTGTACCAGCTGATGAAAGTGACATCCCACATAGACAATACTCCAGCATCAATCTGTCCTTCCCAGATTACCATAGTAATGTTAATGTCAAAACCCGTCAAATCGATACATATCTACAGTGTGATGTTAATGTCGAAACCTGTCAAATCGATACGTATCTACAATGTAGTTTTAATTTCAAAGCCTATTCATATCTATACATATCTGCTGTGTAATTTTAACATCAAAGCCTATCAAATCGATACATATCTACAATGTAATGTTAATGTCGAAACCTATCAAATCGATATATCAACAGTGTGTTTGCCTATATACATAAACAGACTGGAAAAACAATAGTAGGATTCTTACACCTCAAATACTGTCCTACCCACTATGAGTTTTACCCACTCATAGTGAAGCAATTTGTTTGTTGAACTATTTGTTAAGATTATATCCCAAATATAGACTAAACTACATGACAATGATTGAAAGCCTAATCATGCAAGAGAGAGTTAGAAACGTATCAATGTAGTCTCATCTTTAAATTTATGCTGAACATATCGCTGTATTTTTCTGTCAGTGTACTGATATTGAAATGTCAAATTAAAGTAACCTAGCAACTTCGCAGAATTTCACAACAATCAAACAGATGCGGAGGAAATATTTCCACATCTTACATATCTCTTTCCTTTGCTCATCCCACCAAACATTAAAAATGTCATCTCATTTCCATCATAAAGCTGCATAAACCCGTGACCTAGATTATGCTAGAAAAGAACATTCAACTGATCACACCCTCTCAACATAGATGTACATACCCACATGAACAAATGGGAGTGTCATTGTATATCAGAGGTATTAGATAACTGCACCTTCTGTCAACATTACTTCATATTCTGTTGAAGAGGAGTAACCTGTGGCTGTTTACAAAGCATATTGACTGAAGCCTCCACAATAACAGATAGATATAAAACCTACCAATGCGTCTGACAGAAATTTAGTAAATAGGATTGGCTGAAACTGGTCTAAACAAATGAACTGAGAGTAGCAACAAGAGCTAATCGTACCTACTAAATAATAATAAAAATATAGACACACACAAAACTCTTTTAAGAGTGATATGATGCACTACTGACATGTTTGAGAAAAGAAAAACTATTTTGACATCACATTTATTTAGATAAAAACCATTTATTTACCAAAGCATTTTGAATAAGAGGCCACTGTTTGTTAATATTACTAACCTCAGATTGATCAAGCCCCTACTCTCTAAGAATGAGAGATGAAAACCATGTGGTCCGAGTGACAAAAGAATTAAAAATAGACCCTTATTCTTAACTTTGCCCAAAACGATACTCCCCATAAAAAGAAATAGCTCTTTCAACATTTTTCTCTTCAGAGACCCGTGATCACCTGAAGCCATTGCTGTTGAGCTGAGATAAAAGCTACATGTGCATCTGTGGTGAATTCCTGACATTTCCAGCAGGTTCTCAGCTGTAAGTCAAGGCCAGGCACATGTGGTCTCACAGCACATGTACCGGTACTTCTCTGTTGCAACGATCACAGCAGTTGAAGCAAACAACCAACATTGTACAATAAGTGTATTACTCATTACGACGAACCAGGCCAGTACAGGTGTGGAAAGGATGTGTGGGATCATGTGTGTTAATTATTACGTAACGTGACAGTCTGTTTGGTAGATCACTTAGAGCATTGCCAGATCATAAACAGAAACCCTGAAAGAGCATTAGGTCATAATACTATTAGTACATTCATTAGATCATCATTCCTTTAAGCTGACTATAATGCCTAAGGATGGAAAATATTACAGATTCAATTTGGCTTATGACAATGTCAGCATGGAAGTATTTCATTCAGTATCATGATTATGCAAAGATAGTAAACATATTATTGAAATTAGACAGAATGGTATTACAATTATCAGCTCATCACACAGACTATTAAAGAGTGTACAGACAAATTATGAATTTACAAGATTACAATGATGTCAATTTACCATTCCATACTGAAGTTTAATATGTGATACACATTGAGCTAACAGCATTTGAAGAACAGTTCTGCACACACAATTACACTTTGTGAATATGAGAACTGCATTTTTAATCATTGTTTACAAATCGTGTTTAATGTGTTAAGAAATGCAATAAGTTTGCATCAGTCCTGAATGTAAACATCTATACTGTTCAAGAGTATAGATACACTGGAAATTCTATCCATCCTGCCCTGTTATCAACAATTGTTTATTATTGATCTGCGACAGACTGCGTGCAACCAGTAAGGCTGCCATTTGCAATTTCCTTGAAAAATCAATACAATAATCAATCTACACTATTTATACATATTCATCGAGTATGCAACATACAGTATTGTAGAAAAGGGAGAGACAACTAAGGGAAACATATAACTGGTACAAATCTCTTCTCATTATCGATGAAAATGATGAAAAATTGAGCAGTCACCTGGAGGCGTATTTATTATGATAAACATATGCATTAACATTACAGTGTTGTGAGCATTACGTCACAGTACAGAATAAACTGTCACAGGGTCGTATTTGCAGAATGACAGTTATCCTTATGCATGTATTAATTTTTATATATTCAGTGATAGAATGTACTTACTGATACTGCAATGGAGTCGTCTGTTGGGAATTTCAAGACGAATTTGCTCCCAGCCTTCTCCTCCGTTGAATTCAAGGGTCGTACTCGGCAAACAACTTTGATTGTTTCGTCTGCAGCCATTTTTATCTCCTTTCTGGAATAACTAGGGACACAAGAGAATGTTCGTAAATCCCACCTTAACTATTATGACAAATATCAAACGGAGAATAAATTATTCGCTTCGTGTTGGCGACCAACTGGATCTCTCGGATTCATTGATCATTTTGCGGGACGGAATGCCGATGGTAAAATACAGAGCTGTCTGGGTAATATCCGAACTGAATTATACCAGGCAATTCAAGATATACCTCTGACAGCTGTCAAGTTTGTTTTTAAATCGTTCCGGAGCAGAATAATTGGTCAAATCATCCTCAAAGTACTGTATCACATCATCATCTTCAACACACAGTCGCCATGTTTCCAAAGAATGCTGGGAGGATGACGTCATGGAATGACCTCTCGTGACCTCCTTATCGACGCACCTGTCAAAAAGAAAGAAATGGCGCTATATTTGAACAGTAAAGGTAAACCCTTTTACGATTTTTACGACAGATCACATTTGTACGAAAGAACATCTTATATTAGGATATCTATGATGAATGAAAATAACTTCCTGTGGTCGAAAATAGATTAATATTTTTACCCGTAACGTCATAAGTCAACATGACCTAAAATAGAGACAACTTTGCTGGATTTTTTCTGCAGCAAAGGCATCACTAAAAGATTGCAAGAGTCAAATGGGCCCACAAATCCCTCGTCCAAATGGCCACATCATTTAAACAGCCACAAACAGCGAGGGTGACACCAAAATGGTAAAGTTCATTTCACAACAAATGTATTTAACAGATTACACCTGACATCATAACAAAGAATATATTTGCTTCATCGACAGCATCAGTGCCAAATTCCAGTATGATCAACATCATGAGCATCGATCTACGTAATTGGGATGTAATGACATGTGAACCAAGTCAGTGAGACTGGCCACCCGATCCCGTTAGTCACCTCTTACGACAAGCATGGGTTCTGAAGGCCATTTCTTACCCGGATCTTCACAGGTCTAAACTTGTATTCACTGTTAAGGATGGGTACTGCCTTCTTCACGGGTTGATTAGAACAAGGAGATGCACGACCATCACAAAGAACAGCCGTATCAGCCTGTTTCAGTTGTGGGAATTGAGCATGTGTTTGAGCTGTTGAGATCTCACACATGATTTGACTGAGATTTCCATCTTTCTACAGACCGCTGGAGTCATATCTCTTTCTAGATTGGAAGTGATAGCTCTCTTAAAGTATCTTCGCAGCTTGCCTTCGCGGGTAGTGCGTCTATTCACCACTGGCCAAAGTTTATTGTATTTTTTTATTTTAATTCTTTGGGTATAAAAAAAAAAATCATATAGAGATTAAGGCTATATATGATTATTTCAATAATTATTTTTTCATATTGGGCCTTTTGACATTTTTGCTTTAGCCGTTTTGACTTAAGTATTTGTGCCCGTTTTGAACCGTTCCGATTTACCAAATAGGTTAATTAACCTAAGTAGTAGAAAAGTTCACCCGTCAGCACGGACAATAGAAACTGATTGTCTGTGCCAGACAATCCAGTGATCAACACCATAAGCATCGATCCCGCGTTAGTCGTCTATTACTACAAGCATGGCATGCTGAAGACCAATTCTAACCCAGATCTTCACTGGTGTCGGTGCTTAGAGTACCATAGAGTGTAGCCTTGAGGGCTGAAGGCATAATGTGTTTACTTAGCTAGAAAGTGTGAACAGATATATCAAAGTGTAGAATATAGACTTAAATATGGAGAAATCAGAATGGCTGGATTCGCGAAACAATTACTGACTCCCCAGTTTCAGAATTATATGCGTAATGACATGACCAATTCTAACTCTGATCTTCACGGGGTTTTAATATCTTCTAACCACAGATAGAGTTAGCTAGGAAAGTTTTTAAATTGGAATTAAGATAAGACAGATAATACAAAAACTGCTTTCTTTATCCAGTGGGTTATTTGGTTTCTTAAGGAATCTCAAAGACTCGTACCCAATTTAGCAATAAGTGGAAACAAATATTTAGCTTGTGGAAACTTAACTTGGTCAGCTATCAGGCTATGTGCCCAATACCCGCTGTATCATGCAAATGTCTGTTTTTCTCTGTCGTGATGTTGCTAGAATATTGCCATTAAGACTCCTTTTTCATCACATGCCTTGTGTCCTTGTCCTGCTCATCATCACACACTGCTGCTGGGAGACCAATATCTATGTGTAGTTCACCAGCCCTTGTTTAGGCACCCACACGCTTACTGACACGCATGCTAACACACACGGCACACCTAAATACACTAACACTGATATACCAACTTACTAAGACACTAAAACTAGCACACACGAACACTAAATCAGTAACACATATTAAAACAACGAGGAGAGTTCTATGGATATACAACTTATTTAATGTAATATGAGCGACGTTTTGGTGTAGCTATTAACACCGTTATCAAGCAACAACAAAAAAGTCTTCTTTTTTTCATTTTTTTTGTGTGTGTTGCTTGAGAACGTTGTTAGTAGCTACACCGAAACGTCGCTGATATTATATTAAAGAAGTTGTATATCCATAGAACTCTTCTCGTCACACCAACCAATGCTACTCAAACAAGCTACATATTAAAGGTCACATAAACCCTAAGGGGTACAAATACATAAATCACTAACTGGCATCGTTAT
>VKKT01000422.1:154530-169595 GCA_008038995.1 Haliotis laevigata
ATTGTGCATTGGACACACTGAGGGCATCAACAGAGGTCACACAGAACATGATATCCCAGCCAAGGCTTAATCTATACTTGAATGTTTGAATGTAAATATTTTAACTGATCAAAATGTATCATAGAATATCATTAATCCTTGTTTGTTGATTAGAGCTTCTGTCAGATCAAAGGGGTTTTGTTTTTGTCAGTGGTAAAGATATAATATGTTCACAAAATGCGTGAAAGAAATTTCAAATAAGAACATTGTGTTTGATTTCATACAGACTGTGTACTGTTGTGTAACAAAATGATAGTCCCTGGTATTATACATCAAGTCATCAATATTAATACAGAAAAATATAAAAATAATATATCATTCAGATGAAACATAGCGTTATTTACCATAATACTTTGATTAAATTTTAGTGAATGGGCTTGGTTGAACATTAATTTGATTGTATTTCAGACAGTTCATTTTGGATGGGAATTATACCGTTTTCAGTTAGTGTTAGTCCCCCAGGATACAAAAAGGGCAGGGCAAGAGATTTCCAAGTATTATGTTAAGTTATTCATGCATATTATTCTAAAGACGTAAGGAACACAGTTTTTTCACTTAACTTCAACATGAAATAGAAACTAAAAACCACCAAGTGCTAATATGAATTATTGTCTTAAAAGAAGGGTAGAGCGCCAAACGAAAAAGGCAGGACGCTGATCCTGCTAAAAATGGTTAGGGGAAAGGGGTTGACAAACCATTGAATTAAGATCCGGCTCCTGGCATATCTCAGGGAGGTAACTCTGCAATCTGCCCCAAGGTAGATTTTATTTTATTAAATAACACAAACCAAAAGTTTAAACAAAGATGTAAACAGATGTTTAAAAAACCCAGAATCTTTCCTTAAAAATCCAGCAATTTCTTCCTTTGCAAGATTTTGCTCAGACTCATAACCTTTACGAATAGAATTCTCTTTCTGTGATGAACTAATTAATTAAAGACTCTGAGGAAATGTGAGCTCTTTATACCCAATCTTGAATCATCACAGAAAACTATTTGGAACAAAAAATAATCTTCTTATCCCAATCCAAATTAAAAATAACGACTGCTTTCAAAATGACGAGCAATTATTGACCAGTATTAAATATCAATGGCAGCATTTTGAATTTCATCTTGTAACTGATTAAGAGTTGCCATAAAAAAATGATATAATTTGCAAAGTTGAAAATACAAATAAATAGCCCTGTTTCTTGGAAGCCTGCTTTAAAAAGATAACTGATTGGATGGAATTGTCCAGAAGCATTAGAATTACCTCTCAGTGTGTTGTTCGAAGAAAATCATTTTTATGACTTTAAACTGCAGAATCCTAATGTAATATGAAAGTGCTTCTCAAAAGACTTAATCCGATATACTTAATAATGGTTCCATTTGAGTGAGCGAGTTTAGTTTTACGCCGCACTCAGCAATATTCCAGCTATATGGTCTGTAAATAATTGAGTCTGTACCAGACAATCCAGTGATCAACTGCATGAGCATTGATCTGTGCAACTGGGAACCGATGAATGTGTCAACCAAGTAAGCGAGCCTGACTACCCGATCGCATAAGCCACCTGTTACGACAAGCATGGGTTACTGAAGATCAATATTCTAACCCGGACCTTCACGGGTGGTTCCATTTGATATTTGGGAAACATCGGCATATATACAAAACCCAAACTTTTTTTTAATCAGCATACTGTAAATGATAGTTGCAATACACTCAATGGGACCACAAATTTTAGTTCCTCAAAACCCCTAGTGTACAGTACACAACCCTGTGCACTTAAAAGAACCCACGAATCTGTTGGTGCAGACACCTTGTTGATTAAGATATGCAAGTGGATAGGAACAAGACAATCAGTTTGGTACATCCATCAGTTCATTATAAGTGTCTTCATAATATATGTTGTTAACTGTATTGCGAATCTTAGGAGCACACATCTCTTTCAGAACTGAAAGATTATTAGTGGCTTGAGATAGCTGTGGTTGGTGGACATTTGCCCTGGGAGGGCAATGTCAGTTGTTCTATCGCCAGGTGCATCATGTCAAAATATGGTATTTGTTGTTGCTTTGCCTGGCACATGGTTGGGAATAAAACCAGGACTGGTTGACGCTGAGGTAGTATTCTGTGTATGAAACTGTGGATTGGTGTCTCTGTGATGACACTATCAGCTGAGATCAGTGTAGATAAAAGCATTCAACCATCCCTCCCTCCTTCACTCCCTCCCTCCAACCATCCCTCCCTCCTTCCTTCCCTCGAGCCATGCATCTCTCCCTCCAGCCATGCATACCTCCCTCCATCCCTACCTCCATTCTACCTCCCTCCCTCAATCCATTCTTCATTCCCTCCCTCCCTCCAACCATCCATCCAACCATCCCTCCCTCCCTCCATCCATCCAACCATCCCTCCCTCCCTCCATCCATCATGGATGAAGATAAAATTACAGTTGTGGCACAAAGATCGCACAACCAGTCTACAAAAAAACCCTCAAATAATAAACCATTTAAATCATGAAATAAAGAACAGATTTTGCCATCAATTGGAGAATCAAACTCAGACCGCATTCTTCATAACCAGTAAACACACAAACCACTCTCCTAACCTCACCCCCTCAAGCTCTCAGCAACGGAAACATTCAACTAAAGGCAAGAGACAAATCAACACGATTTCAAACAACCCACTAACAATAAACCCATTGATGGCATCTCAGTCCGGTGACTTTATGGCTGCATGATATTGGTGCAGACATAATTTCCTTATTATCTAATCGTCTGCCTCTCCACAAACCATGCTGGTAGCCCGTGCCAATCAGTTCAAGGATTGGTTTTGTTTGACTGTTCGAGCGAAAAGAACTGAAGTGTGTTTTATTGGCTGAATGTGAATGAGAAAGATGTACACACGTCTGGTGTGTGTAGCCTCCGACAAGGTCATAGAGGTCATTCAACTGATGTTGATGACTTGCTTCACAAATTGAAAATCATGTAACTTGCGATATATTTGTTATGGCTTTGTAAGAATTGGTTAAGTATCAATAACTTGGACATGATTTAATAGTTACTTGCCATAAAACTTACAAACTGGAGTCATGTAAAATCAAGCAGCAATGATATGGCAAACCTTCATTGGATGTAAAGGACTGGCAAGGGTTTGCAAGATCATGACCAAAAACAAATCTGTTAAAGTATAAGTTTGTTTTTTATTCCAGGTTCGGGATGTGAAAATAATCAAGTCTGGACCAGACGATCCAGTGATCGACATCATGAGTATTGACTATTATTTTCTTTCTCGTCCATCTGGAGATATACATTATTTGTTTTCACTAAAACAGCCATGATCATATCTCAGAAAATATGACACCATTTCCCTCCAAAACAAAATGGTTGCTCCCAAAAACATACACAAAGCAATGAATAGTTTTGAAATGCCTCCTATGAACGGTCCCCCTCATTATTAATATTCTACAGTTCAATACATGGTTAATCTACTGTGTCTACACTGGAAGACATAAATACAATCCTGATCAGATGTCCAAAAATAGCAATTACAAAGAGATTTGATTAGTCAGCCAAGTCCTGTGAATCACTTCCATGCAGTTTAACACAACCGAGAATGTAATCTTCACAAGTTGCCTCCCCTGGGTTCGTCTGGATCCTATACACCTTTTCTTTTGTCTTATTAACAATTTTTTCTAACACTCAATGCAGGATATACAGGTGCTTTTTGAAAATCCAAAACAAATAATGCTTTGTAACTTATGAAGGAAAACCCTTATTTTCTATTGGTTCAAAGTATGAACAATAAATAATATTTGTGTTTAAATGAAAATAATTGATACAAGATTACTAATATGGGAAAGATTGCACCCAAACAAAATAATTGTGTTAAAGCTTCACATCCACCCAAAATTATTTGGTCAAAGATTCGGCTCTCCCTTAAATACGGATCGATCCCACCTGCCCCAAAAATAGTTGAGTTAAATATTTTAGAACTGCTACAACTACTGCGGGATAAAACCAACACAGCACACATGGCTAAATATTGAAAATCGTACAGCTGGAATATTGCTGAGTGCAGCGTGAGACAACAAACAAACGACAAAACGTTTTGAAGAAGAAAAGAAAACCTAAAGTGTCAGTTATAATTATTTTACCTCTCTTCCTATTCATCTGAGGAATTGGTCAGGCGAGAACCAATGCATGACCTGGAACTTGAACACAATAAACTTTTGCTGTCTCTAATTATATCAAACTGTCAGCAGATAGTTACCTTTGCCTATCAGTTAGCAAATCCAGGTTGACTCTCTGTGAGTTACAATACCTGTGCTGACACGATTGGGTCGTCAGCTACCAATGACAGTCGTAAGACGGGGTCGATGGTTTCAAGCTCACTGACTTGGTTGACACTTGTCCTTGTATCCAAATTTTGTAGACCAATGCTCATGCTGTTGATCACTGGATTGTCTGGTCAAGACTTGATTTTTTACAGACAGGCGCTACAAAGCTTTTTGCTTCCACAGGTTTCAAAATTTGAGGCAGTCAATATTGAAGAGATCATAAACCATATGATATTCCTGCATCAGTAATCAAAACAGTTCCTTGACGAAAGCCCCTCAACATTCGCTGTGAAGCAAGGAAGTGAAGGAACAAAATATTGTTCCCGCAATGTCATTACCATCTAGACAGCTGGAAAATGTATTCAGAAAAAGAGAACTAATAATGGATTATAGGTATAATTGTTGTTGCAATTTTACAACTTTGATTACACTAAAATCTTGGCCAAACATAAGGCATAAGTACTACCTTAATACATAGAGTGGGTGTTGGGGTAGGCTAGTGGTTAAAGCATTTGTTCGTCACACCAAAGGACCGGGTTTGATGTGAGAAGCCCATTTCTGGGGTCCCCCGCTGTTATATTGCTGGAATATTGCTAAAGCAGCGTAAAACCATACTTACTCACTCACACATACATACATACATAAAGTTTTTAACCTGTCATTGAAAATCATTGCAGAAATTCTGAATTCATGATTTTGTGCACAAGTTAACCAAAGCAACATTAACTGGTATTTCCTTAACAGCATGTATTGCTCATTAACCTGGCATAAAGTTTTTAACCTGTCATTGAAAATCATTACAGAAATTCTGAATTCATGATTTTGTGCACGAGTTAACCAAAGCAACATTAACTGGTATTTCCTTAACAGCATGTATTGCTCATTAACCTGGCAATATTCTTTCTCAATTAGACACACAAATATGACCCGGCTGATATACATTTTAACTACTGTCCGTTTGATTTCATTTGAGACCGATGAATTGCTCACTAACACAAAATCTAATAATTGCGACAAAACCAAATTTTGCACAGTCAGATGAAGTCAACAGACCAACTCTGATGATTTGTCTCATAATTTTGGACACCGGAATAAAAACGTTGTTTAACAAACAATCATTATTTTGTCGCTATTATGTCACTTATCGCTATTTTCCACGAGGGAGGACCACTTGCTGGAAGGAGAGCCAGGTGTGCGAGTTGCACGTGTGCAATTGAAATTCCACTACACACACTTGTTGATTACCTGGCTGTTCTACCAGCAAGTGGTCCCCCCTATACAAATAGCAAAAAGAGACAGCAAAATAATGATTGTTTGTTAAACAATTTTTTTATTCCGGTGTCCAAAATTATGAGACAAATCATCAGAGTTAGTCTGTCGATTTCATGTGAAATTTGGTCTTGTTGCAATTATTAGATTTGTCTTAGTGATCAATTCATCGGTCTCAAATGAAATCAAATGGATGGTGGACATATATTTGATGTGACTGTTTCCTCAAAATACCTTCACACCAAAGGCATATTATATCAACTTTTCATACAGTTTTCAACCAGTTGTTGAAGACCCTTCTATAAGAAAACATGAATATTTCAAACCTCATGATACAATGGACTATTAACCCAACAGCATCAACAGCATCCATTGCTAATGAACCTGACGATATACTCTCAACAAGACACATAAATTTGACCCGTCTGTTTTCTCAAAATATCTTCACACCGCAGCAGAGATAATTAAACCAGAGTTCAATTCCACCATTAGTCATCAAATGGACACATTTTCCTTTAATGGAAATCAGGTCGAGTACCTTTAAAACCCCACATGGCAATTCTGTTAGCGATCAACAGTGTTCCCTGGCAGACCGGACCAACCCTCACGGCTGGCTGAGCTGGCAGGAAGATATAGACATGGGTGACTCCTGCAGATCAATACTCGCTTCTGTGGGGCAACCAAATGACCCTGCATCATAGCAACAGCAAATGTTCGCAGACATAATGGTACGGCAGTCTCCCGAGCATTCCCAATCTCAGCGTCTATTTACATGGGTAATTTTCTGCAGGTCACATGGCCGATTCAGTGTGTGGATTCTCGCAGCCCGAGACTCTTTTTTTGGACAGTGATATGGAGGAACCACAGATAAAAAAATCATTATGTCTAATAATTGTTTCAAGTTTCTGTGAGCTTCACGTGATACAAATGAAACAATTTTACAATTTTCTTAATTTTAGTCTTGGATTTGAAATTGTAAAATCAAAACAATCCATTCAAAACATGAAATTGAATTTACGAGCCTGACACAGCATGAGTATAGTCAGAGACAATAAAGAAAAACATATGTTTCCTTATCAAAGATACAACTTGGCATGAATGAAGCTCATTATGTCAATCAAGGCTCATGATGTCAATCACTAGATTGTCTGGTCCTGGCTGTATAATTTACAACCAATGAGCCTGCAGCTAAATATTGCTGATAATGGTGTTATATGAACAAATGAACAAATATGAACCTCTCAAAACCCCTTGGGCATGAGTAAAATAAGGATAAGTTGGACACAATGTCTGAACATCATAACCGATGGATAGCACCTTAGCTCACACTCGCAAACATTGCCCGACCTGAGTTGATCTGGGTTACAATTTGTCTTCAGTAACCCATGATAAAATGTCATAAGAGGCGACTAACGAGATTTTGTGCTCAGGCTTGCTGACTTGATTGACATGTCATTGTATCCTAATCGTGTAGATCGAAGCTCATGATGTTGATCAGTGGATTGTCTGGTCCAGATTTGATTACTTACAGACTACCGCCATGTAGCTTTAATATTGCTGAGAGCAGTGTTAAACACCAAACAAACCAAACCTGAGTTAGTATCTTAGCTAGGCTGCAACATTGTGTCTTATTAGAATATTCATATAACTGTTCAAAAGTATTGAAAAATAATGCAATAAAGTTGGAACCCAGTAGGTTTAATTTCACTGGAAAAGTTGAGGATTAACAGCTTTTTTATTCTATTTAAGCAGTTTTGTCAGAAAATCAATCTAATTTGTATTTTAATAAAATAAGACTCATAAAAAATGGTTGATTGAGAGAACAAGATGCCTTTTTCATGTAGAATAGAAGTTTTTCTTTCATTTAGGAATTCTAAGCATTATACAATCGGGTTATAACTCTTAATATCCAGTCTTCTGAATCACAACAGATGCAGTGTATTTTGTCAGGAAACTAAAATATATGAGCATGGTTTACTGATAATATGCAGTGTTTGAACGTAATCGATCGTAATCTGCATCATTACGTCCAGGATTGCCTGAAGGGGGCTGTGTGTTTGTATAATTATAGACCATGCACCATTCACATGGGTCCACAAAGGATAAAAGGAGTGGACGAGTGGTCTCTCACCACTTATCGCTATTTCAATCTTATCACAGGAATATTAAGTGATACAGTTCTTGGATGTTTACCACTGGGGGAGACCTGTGTTGCTGACAAACCAAATATAATTATCAATGCCAGTCGCTGATTTGAATCCATGATCATAGGATCCTGGTACTCCCAAGGGAGGCAACCAGGGTTGTCTAAAACAAAGCAAAAGGAATTTAATAACTGAAGTCTGTTGTACTTGGCATTCTTTCAAGAACAAGAGTTTTCTAGATGGGCACACGTGTAAGCAAAACATAGCACATTTCAATCTGATGAAAGTATCCTCATGTATGTTTCAATTCAACCAAAAGGAAAGTCAGAAAGGCTTTGGATTTGGCACAATTAAACCATAAAATCCATACATATTGTACTGTGTTCTTAAGCAGAGAATTACATCAAAACATTTAGTGTGAAGGCTGCATATATACAACACATGAACAAAAGACACTTACACAAAACAAAAAGTCAATATTTATTCACTAAAACTTGTGTTTACAAGGTAATTCTAGTCAACAACAAGCACTCAGACTTTTATAAGTGTCTTAAGGCATTGTCTGACAAAAAAAAACTTCCGTCTGCTTCATCCTCAAAACCTGAAGCCTTCACTCTCAGTGTTAATAACTCCAATAGCTATTTGGCTTTGGGTTTCAAAAGGAACCTATTAGAGCCCAACAAAACCACTTGTAGACAATAATTGCATCTTTTCGTAATAGCGATCCACTGCCCTGGATGCACACACGACTGGACAAATGTTATTAACTGTTCTACAAACCTCAGATCGTACAAATCAGACGCAGATGCACTAAGAAATATTCCAGCTACAGGCAGCGGGTTGTAAATAATCAAGCCTGGGCCAGTGAGTGAATTTAGTTTTACGCTGCTTTCAGCAATATTCCAGCACTATCACAGCGGGGGATACCATAAATGGGCTTCACACATTGTACCCACGTGGGGAATTGAAGTTGGGTCTTCCACATGATGAGCAAACGCTTCACCCATTAGGCTAGCTCACTCTGCAGCCTAGGCCTGGGCCAGACAATGTAGTGATTGACCACTGTAGTGACCAAACCACCTGATCCCATTCATCATCAGTTCAAACCCTGATCGTCAGAAAGCAAATATTAAAAGTGAGTGAGTGAGCATGTGAGTGAGCAAGTGAGTGAGTAAGTGAGTGAGCATGTGAGTGAGTGAGCAAGCGAGTGAGTGAGTGAGTGAGTGGGTTGGGTTCTTCTGCGGGACGAGTGTAACCACTACGCTTCCCCACCGCCCCAATATTATAAATAACAAAATAACTATAATATACATTCAAATCACTTTAAAATTAATAATTTTGTAGAAAAACAGGATGATAAAAACATAAAAGCAGCTGATCCGTGCACACCATAAAAAAGTGTCCAAGAGTTCAGTGTTTATGTAATTGATATCAAACCGTGAAGGTGAGGTGAGTTGAAATGGGGTTTAACGGCATACTTACGAATATTTCGCTCATATGACGACATGCATGCATGTGTATGTGCGGCTCCGTGTACTAGCCCAGACTTAAGCTGGTTTTATAGTGCTAGCTGACTAGGATACCATACAACAGTTAAGCATGACTACCCCACTCAGACACATTATACTGAGCCGACCAGTCCTTGCTCTCTGGGCGGATGCTCTAACCACTACACCACGGAGGCAGCCAAATCTTTAGTGAAACCCACACTGGTATGGTGCTGACAACCCATAATTTGGGGATTCAAACTCATGATCCTTGTATGAGTACATGTCTTATATGACCTGGGTCCCGTTTCACAAAGCTTTCATAAGCCTAAGATCTCGTAACTTTTCTTGTAGCATTCGTACCTCCCATACTGTAACTGTTGACTTACGACAGTCGTAGCGCTACGAGAGCTTTGTGAAACAGGGCCCAGGTCATCAAAGACACAAAACGAAGCACAAGAAGTTGCATTGCCTTAGATCACCACTATTATGCTGGGCCTAGATTTTCGAAGCTCTCTTAGCCCTAAGATAGTCGTAARTTAATGTTAATGTATGGCACTTACGACTATCTTAGCGCTAAGAGAGCTTCGAAAATCAAGGCCCTGGTAAACAAACTAAAACTGATTATAACTGTAAATACTCATACACCTTAACCGTTCTTTACAAGCCGTCATTCATATTTTAACTAAAGATGTTTGTATTTGATGCAATATTGATTCATAAATTTTAATACAGTTTTAAGTTTCAATTTTAATAGAAAAAATCATGAAAACTAACAATATCCGATAGACAGTGACCTGTGCCTCTACCTAAAGGCATCATAGTAAAAAGAGTTGGTTTTACATTTCTCGTCATTTCAGCAATATTATAGTTGGGGTCATAAAAAAAGAAATTTCATACATTGTACCCATGTGGGAATCAAACCCAGACTGTCAGTGTCATAAGCAAACATCCCACAGGCCTAGGGAACACTGAGTACATGCTTCGCACATGAAGAGGATTGAACCCGATCAGTAGCATGTAATTTTACCCACAAAGCTACCCCACCAAAAACTTGACTGCACATAGGTTTGAATCCCAGTTTCTTGGTTTGTCTGCACCGTACATGTACAAGATGGTTTTACCAAACTGCTATGGCATCAGCCTTTTGTCTCACATGAAGCTGACATAGAATATCATAAATGGAATAATGATGAAAGCAGGGTAAAAACCAGCTCACTTCCCCACTCAAGGGCAGATAATTCAGTTGCTATACTGCTAATAATGATGAATCCTTTCATATGGCGCCAACTCCATACACTATGCACTACACACAGCGCTACAAATATACTACAATATCAATGCTAACTCAATGGTGACACAAACACATGGTAGTAGATTATAGTCCAGGTATGACTGTTGAAAGAGATCAGTATTTAGCTGGGACTTGAACAGCAAGTTCAGTTTGGAATTTGTTCCATAGAACTGCAGTATTATGATTGACCGATCTTTGGCCAAATCGTTTCAAGTTAGTCCTTGGAATGTGGAAGAGATCCTGGTCTGCTGATGAAGGACTCTGGACGGTTGATACTACTGGCTACTTCAAGCGGTGTTATGGTTACTAATGTGATTCAGAAACAACTGAATGTCCATGGTTTCATAGTCTAATCTCGCCCTTCTACGTCGGATGTCGGACTGTTTCAGTTTGGACTGTCCACTTATTGCCGGTATGCACATGTAACGCTTTGCAAGAGTGGACAGAAAGGGATATGTGCGGCATCTTCTTTGCCACCAGTGAATTGGGCTGTCGTCAAACGATATGTCCGGTTCTGAGTGAAACAGCTTCAGCTCATTTTCAATCTGCTGACCTACACTCAGAGAACTTTTCACCCTCACAATATCTCCCAACCAGTCAGAAATTGACACATCACTCCTCGGAACTTTAGCTGGTGGTTCTTCTACAGCAGAATCCCCATATGATCCATCATCAACTTCTGTTTTCACTACATCATTTGTGTCTGCCACCTCTCTCGTTTCCTTGCATATTCTTTCCCAAATTTCTTCTCTTTCCGTTACAGAGAGGAAAGCCAGTTTTTTCATCCTCGGGTCCAGAGCAGACGCTACTTTCATCTGTTCCTGTATTGCGGCATCGCCATAGCTATCCTCGATAACTTTCACCATGATGGCCTTGACACTCTTCACTAACCCCACATCATCAGGCGAGTCATGCAGGCTGCCCTTCAACTTGATCACGATGGGTAGGATGACAGAGAGAGTGTGACACTTGTCTGGGGAGAGGTAGGCCACTGCAGTGTTAAACACAACCAGAATCTCCACCAGCTTCTCCAGATGCTCCAGAGATGCTTCCGACAGATGAAGGTCTGGATGAAGGCAACATTCCCCAACAACAGCCTTCAGGAGGGGTTCCTGTTCTAAATACAGCTGCAACATCTCTATGCTTGAACACCACAGATCATCAAATTCTCTGCATACATCTTTTTCTGGTAAATTCAATGACTTCTGCTTCTGCTTGATGTCAACAGACGGTGCAACCTGCTTAATTTGTGAAAACAAGTTTCTCACTTTAGATAAAATCTTGTGAACAGCAGGAAATGAGAATGTTTTGTTGACAGCTGAAGCCACAGTATGGTTCAATCCGCAGACACTGTACCAGTTTGGACAGCTGGACACGGCTTCAACTATCACGTGGTCGCCATCAGTCACCACCACCGGATCCCTCAGATTCCAGTCTTCGGAAATCTTCAACAAACTGCTTGACAGATCCTTGGGGGTAATTTTTGTACTGAATGGGAAAGTTTTAATCATTTCAGTTCGAAATGCCCATGCATCATCAATAAAATTTACCATCACTGTCAGATTGTAATCGCTACAGTCTGATCGCCATATTTCAGTCGTAAGGCAGTGCTTAACTGCCTGAGACACTTCTTTCACAACTTTTGAATGTTTGCTCCGATACATTGGGGCAAGGACATCCTCAACGAACTTCTCCTGATCTGGTAGGGAGTATTCAGGGCACATTACCATGCACATTTCTTGAAAACTAGGAGATTCAATATCGCTTAGAGGTTTCAAATCAGCAATGAAATGTTTGGCAATTGCTTGTGTGATGTCATCCTGTTTTGTATAGTTGGATGTTGGTTTGGAAGAGGTAGTGGCATTACTATCGCTCATGTCCATTTGTACAGCTGATGAAAAACATTCTTCTACATGTTTACGCTTCAGATGCTGTGACAGATTGGATGTGTTTTGAAAATATTTCATCTTTAATCCACAGAGAGTACAGTACGCCGATGTTTTGTCCACATAACTACCTTGACTGTCAACTTCAAACTTAAAGTGCTCCCATACAGGGCTTGTAGCATTACCCCAGAATGCCCTGTAAAAAGATGGCGGTTCATAGATGACTTCCCCTTCACTCTGATTACGTGTGAAGGTTTCGGCATAGACGGGCGTTTTCTTCACACAAACAGAACCCAGTTTCCTCTCTGTGACTTTCTTCATATTACTCTTTTGATCAGACACAGCGGACAAATTGAAATATTTCACATTTAGGAAGGGTTTCTTCTGGATCTGATGCCGTTTCTCTAAATGGTACGCCATGTTGGTAGTGTTGTGGCAGTACCTCAGCTGTGTGTTGCACAGCATGCAGTACATGATAGTCCTGTCAATGTAATTGCCGTCCTTGTCAGCTTCAAACCTAAAGTGTTCCCACACATTACTCGTGGTATGTCCCCAGAACTTGCGAAAATATTTCTTCACAGAAGTGTTCTTGGGTTCGTCACTCCTTGCTTTTAAATCCGTCTTGGCACAAATCTCCCTCCGACATTTTTCAGCCAATCGTTTCACCAGATCCTGTTTCTGCTCCGCCGTCATCAAACTCTCATCCTCTAGCATGGAGGGATTGACGTGTCTGACACCAGGATGCTGGTTGACGATGTGCAAGTGCAGGTTAGCTGTGTCCTCCTTAAACTCCAGCCTGCAATCACACAGCGTACAGTACACCACCTCAACGTCCAGATAATTCCCATCATCATCCACCTCAAACTTGAAATACTCCCACACATCATCAGCTCCTTCCTGCCAAAAACTTTTCAAAATTCTTATCCCATCTGCAGACTCCTCCTCACCATCCATCCTTCCTCCTCCTGAAGTTCCTGCCCTCATGGATGAAGCATTTTGATACTCAACAAAGTTGCTGATGACATTTTCACCTTCTTGTTTAATAACTGTGGTGTCTGCAGCATCATCGATGTACACCATTGAACGTCTTGGTGTCTGATTTCTCACTCCAGGGTGCTTCCTGTCGAGGTGGTTGGACATATTGGTTGTATTTCCACAATACCTCATCTTCAGACCACACAGCATACAATACATGGACTTTTTATCCACATATTTAGTACCTGCTTCTGTGACCTCAAATTTGAAATAATCCCAGACGTGGCTAATAGAACGACCCCAAAAACTTTTCAAAAGCATTCCATTGTGTCGTTCACACCCAGGGGGTTCCTCCATTTTGCCTTGCCTAGTGTTAACTACAACCTGAGACAGAAGCCAATGTTGATTGAACACTTCTATTCGCCTTCAAAATGGCGTCAACAAAGTGGTAAAGCAGCTAAATTTAGTCCCGCATTGATCCACATTGTTGCATGCTATCACCACTGAAGCTCACTGCAGAAGCCAGTCGATGCATCGAGAATGAGGTCAAGGTATTTATAGAACTGCCTGAGCCACAAGCCGTCTGCTTGATCACAGTGTAGCCAGTATCTTGATGACGGAACTACTTTCAAAACTGTTGGATGTTATCAAGTTGTCGGACAGGTTTTATGTCTGATTCACTTTACAAATAACTTGAACATAAAGCTATTTTTTTTATCAATTAAGAAACAATCTTTCCAAGTTGTAATTTTTTTCTTTAACTAATAAACTAACAGTTTTGCCCTCAGTTTTATTTAATCCTTTCCAAACCGAGTACTATTTATGGACAATTAAATATATTTCATAGGTTACATATTTCTTTGTAAAACACTCAGAATGTTAAAAAAATTAATTCTATAAAACATTAAATGTCATTTTTCAAAACCTTACTCTTTTCAAGCAAGCATGATTTTGTGTGTTAATATCCATAATAAATACCCCATATATGGCATGGCTCATACATAATACCATAAATCATTGATAATTTCAATCAATAAATTGTTAAACATATACTGGTGTGTAAGTGGGTCCTGAACTGCATCAGGGTGCAGCCACCTGACCTATATATTAGAAATTTAACAAAATCACATAATTTTAAATAACAGCCACTCTACAAAACATTTCATCACTCTACCAGAAGTTCCATACCATTACAATCATTGGTCTGTAAGACTTCATGCAGAAAATAACAAACATCTACGGCTTGTGTAACACTGGACTCTCTGGACATCAAGATAACAGGACTGTCTTGACATTAAGTTAACGGGACTGTCTTGACATTAAGTTAACGGGACTGTCTTGACATTGTTAACAGGACTGTCTTGACATGAAGTTTGCGGGACTATCTTGACATTAAGTTAACAGGACTGTCTTGACATTAAGTAAGCAGGACTGTCTTGACATTAAGTTAACAGGACTGTCTTGACATTGTTAACAGGACTGTCTTGACATTAAGTTCGCAGGACTGTCTTGACATTAAGTTAACAGGACTGTCTTGACATTAAGTTAGCAGGACTGTCTTGACATTAAGTTAACGGGACTGTCAGTTAGCAGGACTGTCTTGACATTAAGTTAATGGGACTGTCTTGACATCAAGTTAACAGGACTATCTTGACATTAAG
>VKKT01000424.1:37713-47908 GCA_008038995.1 Haliotis laevigata
TTGAAACATGCTGCCTATAATTGGTTGATTACATGTACAAAATCACCTCAATTAGTCCGACCCAGCAATGTAATGTTGACTGAAGCAACATATCACACACAAAACAGTTAACTCTCACCCGAGAAAGAAACAGGATTTGATTGTATTCTGCTTGAATATTTATAATGACAAGAATTTTGTGAAACATGTTACAGTAGGTAGTATTTGGATTCAAAACACAGTGACATTTGTGCCGCTGCCATTTGAGTTTTGAATTATGCCTCCTGAGAAATGTAGCAGAAGACAGTTTTGTTTTTAATTATGTCTGTTTTATGTCATGAATGTCATCACAGCCAGCCATGTAAGGTGAAATTTGTTTTAGGAGCTTTCAGCAAATAGACGTTATTTGTTTCCATGACAACACGCAATTGTGCCTTGCCCACTCATTGATGTATGTAACGCCTATGCACAGAGAAAATCATTGCTTTTACAGCTGACAGTCATGAGCAAAATGTGAAAATGTGA
The DNA here is from genome assembly GCA_008038995.1 of Haliotis laevigata. Taxonomy (NCBI): domain Eukaryota; kingdom Metazoa; phylum Mollusca; class Gastropoda; order Lepetellida; family Haliotidae; genus Haliotis; species Haliotis laevigata. Next base: position 38,218 of record VKKT01000424.1, read on the forward strand.
TAAACGTCCTGCGTGCATCATAGAGTGTAGGGGAGCGGCTGAGTGCACTAGTGTCTGTAGGCAAGTCCTGTTACATCCAGCTGCTCTCACATCACCAGGGGACTCTGTAGTTTAAATATGTACAATGTCAGTCAGGGGAATACCAAGGGACAGTCTTGGGGCGAACCATTAAAATGTAGTAGCGAGTTGGAGCACTGCCTCAATAGTGATAAACTATCATAGAGTTGAGCAGACGGTAATAATAGCATCAAACTATGTCCATATGGGTTGTATTTTTCAAAATATTTCTCCAAGTCCTACTGTGATGGAACCCTGATGTTTTGGGATGATGTAACTTCATGTGCTCACTACCTGACTAACTGATGAAATTTATGAAAAGTTGTACTTTAAAATAAATCTATTTTGCTCTTAAAGTTTCATAATTCAACCAATGTATGTAGGTATTTATACTTAATAATTATCGTTCTATTGAGTTTCAGTGAGTAATATTCATATTATGCTTTGGAACTACGTGGGCAAGCTTACTTAAAGGGCAGTCATGGAATGTAATAGTGTATTGCATGCTGAAATAACCTGAATTAATAAATACTGGTCTGAAGCAGCATGTCCTCATGTCTTATGAATATTTGTTGTGTTCTGAGGAAGGCACCTGGTGCATGTTCCTTACTCTGCTGAGTAAAGCCCGTTTCTGGTGTCCCCCGCNGTGATATTGCTGGAATATTGCTAAAAGCGGCATAAAACCAAACTCAGTCAGTCAGTCAGTCCTTACTCTGCTCGCTCATTGAAATGTTGTAAGATGAATTGGGGTGGTGTTGCCTTGTGGTTCAAGCGTTTGCACGTCACGCCGAAGACCTGAGTTCGATTCCCCACTTGGGTACAATGTGTGAAGCATATTTCTTGTGTCCCCTGGCATGATATTGCTGGAATATTGCTTTAAGTGGTGTAAAACTAAACTCACCCACTCACTATAAGGTGAATTACACAATAGTAATGAACTAGTGTTATTAAGTGAGCCACATATCCTTCCATTGGATGAGGCCTTCTGTGCCTTGTGTTACAAGTAAATACAGATGGATTAACTCAATTTATTATTGGTTTATCTGAACTCACTGGTGAATTACCAGCGCCTCTTGTTTTTGTTGATCAAGTTACAAACAGGTGTACAGGAGGGAACTGCTTGCATGGCAGGTAGGTACACTGAAGAGAACACAACCTTTCCGCAGGGTGTCAGATTTCACATCATGTGTTAATTGCCCAAGTTCATGAAGGCACACCAACAAGTAGTGCTGTGTGAGTGAGAGGTCTTTACACTAGGTCTACTATGCTGATTGGGGCTAGTTCTGTCAGTTTCTCTCCTCAGGGGAAACAGCACTGGACAGTAATCGGGCCAGTCCACTCTCCACTAGCTGTCACACAGGGGTGCAAGGCTGTTGTCTGGCTCACTGCCACATTGTGGTAGCCAGCAGTGATTTTACTTTCATGCATTGTCACAAGTTGTTGAGTTTGTAACAGTTATTGATTTGAAGGCGCTCAGTGAACCAGTGTCACCCTTGTCACTTTGTGTGTTTGTGACACCACTCCCTGTCTCCCCGATAAGCGACACTCTTAGGGAATGGACTGAGCCAGGGGTTGACCTACATAACCCTTCTATTACTTTGTAGAGAGAGCTCATCACAGTAGGAAGACAGAGCATAGAGACTGTCTCACTGTAACTCATTCTCGCATTGGTTGGATCATGAACAGCTGTAGAAGTAAATATGTCATGGTATCACATGGATAGATCTACCTGTGTTGTGTGTTGAGGGTTGGATAACTTGTCGTATCACATGCCCTGATATAATGGCTACTTCTCCTACTTCCGAGCTGTCTGTTCCTCCATACTTCAGTCGAACATCATCACTTCGCAGATCCTCAAAAAAGAAACAGGGATTCGCTGCACGTAAGTAATAACATAAAGATTTACATGAAATATCACCATGAATATGTAAGGAGCATTATACAATTTATTCTGGAGACAATGAGCAGTGGTTTATGTTCTATGATGTAGGTATAATTCCTGGTGGCAGCTTATGTGTCAAGCATTCTGGATCGGTGCAACAGGTTGTTGTTCCATCATGTTGTTTCTTAAGTCACTCATCCCAGCCAGAACCCATGTTGGCCCCTGTAATGTCAGACACAGGAAGTAATAGTTCCACCACATGTGCAAGATGACCAGATAATTCCTACTTCAGGACATATTTATCTTGCTGTGTTGACGTAGTCTGTGTAACTCATTTAGAGAGCAAATCCTGACAGATACTGCATCAGCCACACCTGCCTTCCACATTATGTATGTTTTTGCTGGAATAGACTGTATTGGTGTTTCTGGCTGCTTGACCTGAGTGCAGATATCAGCACATGGATGATAAACCTATCTTCCCTAGCCCGTGTGCAATGTTTCCTGTTTGTGCCCTCTCAAGCTACAGTTATCTCATCCAGTTGAAATAAATTATGATTGATTATTTTCAAACATCAGGAAAGTGTGCACAATGTCTGTTTATCTTAGCCAGGCGTTAAGTTTCCAGATTGACATTAGTAGATTAACCTTTGGGATCGGAGTTAAGTCTTTATATCACTAAACTCAGAGGCAACATTTCATAGTTTGTTGAAGAATTAGATGCATTAAAGGCACAATTCAGAACTGATATGTATGGATTTAAAGTATGACAAAACTAAGAAGCCTACAAAACAAATATACATGGGGCTATTTGGATTTGATGTGAAATTACAGGAACTAGGATAACATGACACACCAGTGGACGACGGGTGCATGGATATGATGCATGATATGCATTTTTTTGGTACTGATATTGGATGATACAGTTGAAATACTTACGATTTGTTCAGTGCAACTCCCGATACCAAAACATTCCGATTTTTCAAAATGAATGGTAAGAAATGGTTCAAGTTCTATACTAATATCAATGACAAACATGGATCTACACCAAGCTTTTCCTTTGGAACCTACTCTGAAGTGTATATATATTCAAGGTTTCCACAAAATTTAATGTGAATATGTAGATCATGTTTCTTGATACATATCGTATCATGGCCTTGGTGTATCGTTTCACCCCCAGCATTCATCAGTGTTTGGCAGTGTAAGAGATTTATGTGGCAAGAACATCTCTGAAGAGTTCAACCTCCCAAACACAGCATGTGACCTTGAACAAGACAATGGGTAGTATTCCTATTGATCTAACATTGTCACCCTGACTCAGTTGAGAGCAGACATTGTTATTGTTTTCTTAGAACCCTCCAAAACAGTTACTTAACACATTTAATCATGAAAGACGTAACTGTTGACGATGTGAGGTTTGCAACAGGCTTCAGTTTATGTACCCACGTTAGATTGCAGGCTTACACACATCAGAATACTGTAGCCCAAACTCTGCATGTTTCTCAATCTGTCAACAGCAGGTTGTGATCATGATTGTGGGACCGATAACAACAAACTCATCGATGATACCCAAACTCTTGCACCAAAGTGCACAAACTTCAGCTCAGATTAGGGACTGTTTTCAACAGGCAGCTTGTGTAAGAGTACATGCCATTTACGCAACGTTTCAGGCAACATTTCATCTTTCAAGGTGATAATGCACATGCTCATCATGCCAAGATTATGATCCAATCTCTCCAACAGCAAACTGTCAATATCACGCCGTGGCCAGTACTCGGTCCAGACCTTTTCAGGATTGAATTTGATGTTGCTCTTACTGAAGAGTGAATCAACACGAAATAATGTCTAGAAACTATTACATTTGATAGCTTACTTCACTGCAGATATGATGATCATATCATTTCCTTTTGGCAGTTCCTTATGGACGAGAAGATATGTCTTGACGATTCCCACTATCCTTTATGACTGTGAGAAAGTGCCCTTATGACAGCAAGTGACCTTCACCTTATTGACACAGTATATGACAGATGATGTTCCTGCACTTGACACAGATCACAGGTCGTGGCCTTGTAATGTAATCTTGAAGTGACTCATTTTATTCACATCCGGAAATTTATCAATTTTATGTAAAACAAAAGTGGAACAGATACGATAACCATACATTGTTCTTTTGTATGGTAACAATATCCATATCTAGCGAGAACTGTAAACAGAATGTTAGATAATTGTTGCTAACTTTCTGAAATAACTTGAACCAAGTTTGAACTTTAAATTCTGGTCCTTGCGCTGGTCCTATCAGGATAAACATTTATACCATCATTTATTCCAAAAAGTGAGATAAATGTCCCTCAAAAGTATCATTGTGGTTTCAGTACAGTTTGAACAATTTTTTATCCCCGCCATGATATTGCCGGAATACTGCTAAAAGTGGCGTAAAACCATACTCACTCACTTGAACAATTTTCCTGCCAGTACATATTGTGTTGTGCTTTGCAGTCTGGGGTGATATTATTTTGTCAGATATACATCGATGTAATTTCATTAATGAGATGTACAGTGTAATGACAAAGTTTGAACACGGCCAAGGTGAGGAGTGTCCAGACTTCCTGTTTCAGTGCTGATGTGTCTAATGGTGTATTGGTTCCAGATGTTGACTTGCAACACCCGATGCTGTTTGGTAGTAAATGTTATCTGAAAGTTAACAGATACAGATCCAACACTGGAATTCAAAATATTTTGTTGTTTGCCAGTCCAGCAGACAGGGTTTAGTCTTGTCACTGAATGTAACAAAATGTTCTTGTGAGACTAATGGCATCCGGTGGTCAGGCTTGTTGACTTGGTTCACACATGTCATCGGTTCACAGTTGCGCAGATCGATGCTCATGCTGTTGATCACTGAATTGTCTGGTCCAGACTCGATTATTTACAGACCGCCGCCATATAGCTGGAATATTGCTGAGTGTGGCTTAAAACTAAACTCACTCACTCATGTGAGATATGACAATGATTATTTAGATGTACTCAATTGTTATATTTCTCCTACCACATTTTGGGATTATGGATTTGTGTATAGTGTGTTTAATATGATATGATATGATATAATACCTGACTTTCAGGACTAAATCATGTTTCATGCTTGGTGTCAAGCAAGCAGTATCAAGCATGCATATACTGTCAGACCAGTTTCTGTCAAGTAATCACTATGGAGCATTCCTTAGGCTGAGAATGTGACAGGCATTATTCCCATGTAAATGTAGGCTTACACCACATCTTGTATAGTGTCAGTCTCGGCTATATTGTTCACACTTTAGGAGAGAAAGTCGACTGACAGGTCTATCTTTCAGTCACCCTTAGATCAGATCCAAATATTCCAGTGTACATTTGCACAAAGTATTCTCAGCACTTTAACAATCATAACTCCCTTACTGTCGCCAGTTTAGATGTTAAGACTGTTTTATGCAGGAGGGCCCGGGTCAGTGTGACACTGACAAAGCTGAATATATTGACTGTATTTGTGGAACATGAAGATTTCAGATTCGTGTAATCCCTGTCAGCTTCATAGTTGGATAAACTTTCATTGTAATTTCATAATGTATTTTTAAATTAAAAAATTATGAGTTCAGATTGTTAAAACCTAAAGATACAGTTTGCCTGAGGGTAAATATTAGTCATTCTACAGTTAGTATTCATGCCTAAATTGGTGGCAAATTTGTATGAAAAAGTGTAAGCAATTTCAAATTTGATTTGTGAATGAGTCACTCTTTGAAAGGTAAATATAGAATTGATGTGTATGGGTTGGGCCCTCACCTGACACGTGACGTGACGTATTGTGTGTAGTTGATAGCAGGTATTCCAGCTGCTTGACTTCTACATGTGGACCTGTTTGATGTGAGGATTATTAAGATGGATATTGACAGCTTCAGTGTAGTGTGTATTATTGTTAGTTCTGAGTGAAAGTGATGGATGACATTAGACAGGATGTCAGGCTCTTTCATAATACCTGTTTGGATGTCCAACATTTCATAGAATAATGATACATTCTATCTGATCTCTCTCTCTTTCTGTGTGAGTGTGTGTGTGTGTGTGTGTGTTTTCATACGTGCATGCTCTCATCCATATGGACTGATATGATATATGAATAATTTTAGACTTGTTCTGTTTGTTAAAAGACAAGATCCCCCAACAAAAAGTAAAGATAGAATCACACAAACAAAACCAACCAACCAATCATTCAAGAGACACCAAACCAACCAATCTTCCAAGAGGCGCCTTTTGTTTACTAATAGAAGTCATGTTTTGTGTGTAAATAGCATGCAACACTATTGATCATTGCACTGTATTCATTGAGGACTGATCTTCAAACATTAAACTGATTATAGTGTGCCATGAGTATTGAATGTGAATTCTCTCACCTGGAAGTGCCATGCAACTCAGCCCTAAGTAGAGAACCTGTTGCTGCACAAACCATGATTCAATACTTGATTACAAGGTGTGATGTCATTGATTAACCTGGCACAAAGAGAGAGGTCATGCATGGCTGACCGAGGGTAAAGTATGTGTTTCACAGCTGGCTGACTTGCCTATTGTCTGCCCCAGCTCTGTCAATATTGCAACACAGCAGATATGAGGGAAATGATGCAATATTGCACCCTATCTTCACATGGTGGTGATGCAGGAGGTAGATACACAGATTTATACCCAGAGCAACAGCAGGACCTGAAGTCATCCTGCACAAATAATACAGTGATATACATGTTATTATTCAATGGCTGTAAGACAGATGATATTGGCTGCATGGAAGATGGCATCACTCCAGATCATACCACATGATGCCTCAGGAGTTATAAAAGACATGCAGTTCAGTTCTTGAATCTGATTGTATCTGCTTGAAGTTGCTTATGTATTTCTGCTGACTGTTGGCTGACACCGTGAGGATGGAAAAAAGTTATTCTGCCTTGATTAGGTTGTTAAATGAGATTATATGCACAAAAAAAAGGAGCTTTTGAGTTTGAAATTACTATGGCAGATTCAATGGACTTCAATTACATCATGATTCTAAACAGACACTGTGGATATGTTATGGATTCATACAGTAGATAGATAGATAGATAGATAGATAGATACATACATAGATAGATAGATAGATACATAGATAGATAGATAGATAGATAGATACATAGATAGATAGATAGAGATAGATAGATAGATAGATAGATAAAACTATTCCAAGTAGGTCTGGATATCTACTGATGGATGTACCTATTGCTTCTTGTTTGTATTGGTATGTGCTTGAATACATTGGTCATGTAAACCAATACAATTGGACCAACCTGACTTGTAAACAGCTCCCCTTTTATGAACCAAGCTAGTGAATGATGCATGTACAGATGAAATCAGGAACAGAACAGAACATTATTCCACTGAAGATTATGTAATTAGTATGTAAAGGTCAATAGAGAAGCATCAATATATTTTATGACCATGTTTTATGCTGCATGTGAGCCATGTGTGTCGTGCCGTGTGAGTTGATCCTGCTTGTGATATTGTAGAAGTTTGTTTACTGAAGTTGCTGGACCTAGTACAGCATATAGTTATACAACGTCACTATGTGTTGTCTTGTATGCAGGCTCAAATTGCACTGACAAACATATGCTGAATTTGGGTTGTTGGTGTGACGTTGTAAAGAGCCAGAGAAGTGCAGACCAGTGCCTAAGTTGATCAGGAGGATGTTTACTGTTTGTAAAAATATCCGTCAGAGCGCTGCTGTCAAACAGTGGTCCTGGCAACTGATTGTCATAGCAGGTTGGCAGTGCCTTGTTCAAATGAAACAAAAATAAAGAACAAACTGGATCAGGCTGTGTGTTAGAGAGAACGGTCTTTGATCAGGTGACCAAGCATGGGAGCAACATATTGACAGCTTATTTTCCATGCTCAGCATAATACATTCCTGGGGTGAATCTATAGGGCAAGTGATACCTGTTTTGTAGAGTCATACATCTTACCAAGAAAGTTTAAGGAATTCATTAACTGTTCAACTCAAATGAGATACACTTTCTCATGTTTGCAAGTCCAAATTGACAGAAGATCTGTTAATGCTAAAAGGCCGCCAAGGTAAATAAAGCGTAACTAACATGGGAAAGTGTGAAGGTGTGAAGGCTGTTAGAGAACTTCTCACCTCCACCATGCTGGGGAACCATGTACTTCCACCCCTTCCCCAATGCTGGGACCCACCATGGTGTAGATAAGCCCAGCCACCATGTTACCTAGGGTGGGGGAGAGTAGTGCTCCTACAACCAGATGCACATGTTGATGTTATTTATGTTGCCGTGAGGCTGTGCTTGGTGGCCATTATCCACAGTGTCAACATGGAGAGTCCTGGCTGCTTGAGGTGTCGGAGCCAATGGATTGATTCACTACTTGGCCACACAGTCAGCAGGAAAACTTTAACGTGAATCTATTGTTGAAGGACCTTTTAACATATTTACTTCATGCTCTTACTTTCACAACCTTTGTTAAAATCAGAAATAAACAAAGATAGAGGTGTTGTGTAGGTTCTACCAAGCTGAATTGAGTAATTACTTGTTGAAATTTTACTATCAACTGTACGTGAACACAAATGGGGCACATATTCAGTCATATTTATCACATATACATGTGTGATGGTGCTCCTTGTGTGTATGATAACAGTTCTTACGTATACATGTGTCTCTATACTGTATGTATGATAACAGCCCTTCATGAGTGTTGATAATCCAGTGGTCCACTACAGTTGTCTGTGCAGGATTGTAAATATATTCAGTCTGATTATAATCTTAACCTAAGTGTATGATCTGTTCACCTGCGGCTCTCCTCACAAATTATGCTGACATGCTTTATAATGAATGCAATACTATGCTGTATGAAACCCATGTCACTCTTATAATCCTCCATTAAGATAGACTCCACAGGTACAGCCTGTGTTGATGTGCGACACATGGGTGGAGGTAATCAGCCCAGATATTGCCTCATTGTACAAGCAGTGCGCAGCTAATGCTGTATATAAATACACTATCAACTTTCATGGTTGAATGTTCCCATTGAGAGGCTGTTGTGGTCATAGCAAGGGAGAAGGAGGTTTTCCTGATACCAGAAAGAGCCCCGGCACCATCGACCTGATGGTTCATTGTCTATATCATTGGCACTTACTGACTGTGCTTAACATCAAGGGATCTGTCTCCCATAACTAGTGACAGAACATAATTATTATTTTCCTGGGTCCTTCTTCTTGAATTGCTGTGCTAGAAGTGTCAGTGGACTGGAGGACCAGATCAGAAGTAGACTGGTGCTGTCTGAGGGGAATCAGATGTGGTCTTTTTCTGTGATGTGTAATGTCCTGATTCCAACAATGACACATTGAAACAGATCAAAATGTTTTGTCAGACCAAAGAATTATTTTGTTGCAGCTTAAGAAATACTGACTATACACAAACACAAACTGTTATATACCTCAAATCTTGATCATTCATTCATATATTAATGTTCTTTAAATGGAGGCGTTGAACTATTTTACCCTCATTGTCCGATAACCAGTGTGCTATCAGCTACCGGCTGGTTAATCTGACTAGAAAGTGCTTTTTGGGGTTGGGGTGTGTGTCAGTATGGACCTCGTGTCTAGTGTTGATGACCGTTGTAACTGTCAGGATGGACTTCCTGTGTGGCATTGGTGACCGTTGTATCTGTCAGGATGGACTTCCTGTGTGGCATTGATGAGCGTTG
>VKKT01000424.1:116843-128947 GCA_008038995.1 Haliotis laevigata
TTTGTGATCACCAATTTCCTGACTTATCCAAACAAATCCAAAACCAAATTGAAAAAGAATATTTTAATTCTAGTTGCCCATGAATTTCGTCCTACCCTGTCTAAAGTTAATAGCATAAAATAACATTGTTTTGGTAATTAAGATGAATTAGAGAGTTCCTATGATCCCTTATGCCTGCGTGTCCGCGACAGTCTACCTGATGATTCTCTGGTAGTTTGAATCTGTACGATATTAGGAACATGTAAGCATGAACTTAATATTTTTCCAGATCTGGAAGACATTGGAGACAACCGAAAGAGCACTTGTTGATCTTATACAAGTGAAGGACTATGATGTGTCAAGGTTCTTCCGAGAAGAGAACCCTCCACCAAAGTCACCACATGAAGATGCTAAATATCGAAATGATCGTCAGGAGACAGAAACATTCTATTTATCAGTAAGTGGTGTTGAGTGTGTCTAGTTGTGTTGTGCTGATGTTGCTGATGTTGCTGCTGCTGCTGCATCTCTACCTATAATGAAAACAGATCAAGAGCAGGTCTCTGTGTCAGTCACACCAAGTCACATCCATGTGTTATGAAGACTTACCTGAAACATGTCTGCTGTTTTGTTGTCAGAAATTCCGGGAGTATACACTAAGCTGCAATCGGCTTGCACGGCTACAGTCCAAGTACAATGCAATACAGAAAGCTTTGGGAGAAAAGGATCTGTCTTCTGGGGTGACAAGGTAAGAAGACCAAGGAAGTCATAGATTGTAAACAAACAAACCATCAGCTACAAAATATATTGAAATTGTTGAAGAATATACTATCATGACAGAACACTTACACATATCATTATTCCTTTCAGTTTCCACCGACAGATATTGTATATATATACATATGCCATGTCTTGACTGGCAAAAAGTCATATTTGTTGATTTTTTACCATGACATGTAAACATAAAGCTTTTGCAATGGAGAGAGTGGGAAATACTTACTTACATAAGAAATATCTGACCACAGTCATCAGCGGTACCAAAGTGTTGCAATACGAAATACAGTAGAAGAACTGTGATTGGTTATTGGTTTATTTCAGACCCCCTGCTCTTCCACCCAAACCTCAGAAACGGCGAATAGGTCGAACTCCCCCAGTTGGTCAGCCGAAGCTGTTCGGGGGGAGTCTGGAGGAGTACTGTGAGGCCCTGAACGTGGATATACCTCGCATCATCCGCAGCTGTATACGAGTGGTCAACCTGTATGGTGAGTATACTGATGTCCTGGGTGCCGTGGTACAAAACAACCTTAGCGCTAAGATTACCTTAAGTCTATGTTAAAGTATGGGAGTTATGACAACCTTACAACAGCACCCTGTGATGTGCAGGTTGACTATTGGGTATACAATCATACTTTTTGTATTGCAGGTATGCACCACCAGGGAATTTTCAGAGTGTCTGGAGCTCAGCTGGACATTAATCAGTTCAAGAACTCTTTTGAAACAGGTAACTTAGTTTAGAGAGAGGTGTCCTGTACATGTCTGTGTTCATCCAAGTTGAAGGGATTGGGTTAACTTGTGAAACAACAGTTGGTACCTTGACAGTGATTGGTGGTTGACACAAACTATCTCCTCTGAATATGATTTATTTGAACATCCTGGCCCTGATTTCCTGAAAGTTTCATTTGAAGGAGAGGGTGGTGATGACCACACGTCGAACTGCTACAACACGATTCTCACATCATGCAAGTGTGTCATGTGCTCAATAGTCTGTTTAGTTCAAAAGTAGGGATACTCACATGAATTTCATCACACATTTACCCAGGGTTATGACTTCCATTTGATGAGCATTCATTTCACAGTGTACAGATGTGTAACTGCTGATGTGTGTTTGCTGGTGATGTGTGTTTGCTGGTGATGTGTGTTTGCTGGTGATGTGTGTATGTTTGCTGGTGATGTGTGTATGTTTGCTGGTAATGTATGTTTGCTGGTGATGTATGTTTGCTGGTGATGTGTGTATGTTTGGTCATGTATGTTTGCTGGTGATGTGTGTATGTTTGGTCACGATGTACAATCTTCCAGCAGTGTTTGGTGAGGTCTCTTGACTGTTTGTATAGCTGTTAGGAAGGGGTGACAAGCTGTTAAATCACTTTCCCTTAATATGAAAAGTGGGGCGGTGGGGTAGCCTAGTGGTCAAAGTGTTTGCTTGTCACGCCGAAGATCCTGGTTCGATTCCCCACATGGGCACAATGTTTGAAGCCCATTTCTGGTGTCCCCCCGCCGTGATATTGCTGGAATATTGCTTAAAGCGGCGTAAAACCATACTCACTAATGTGAAAAGTGAAATAATGATAGAGTCTCTGTAGTTTTGTGGAGAAACTAAGCTATATGTGTTTTCTTTGTGAAGGGACATAACTGGTGTGTAGTGATACTCATCTGTTGAGTATGTGTGTATGTGTATCTTCATTATTTGTGCAGGTTGCTCACTCAAGAAATGTTGACTTTCAGTTAATCTATTTAATGGATGATACAGAGAAAAAATACAGAAAGAAATACAGAATTCCAAAAGCAATAAGAACCCTAAACTGTGTTGATTGCTTACAGTTATCTGTTTGTTTGCTCTGGGAACTTGTCTGACATACAGGAGTTTTGTATGGCATCCTTCCTCTGTTTAGGTGAAGATCCCCTAATTGACGTCGTGGACTCAAGTGACATCAATTCTGTTGCTGGGGTCCTCAAATTGTACTTCAGGGAGCTCCGTGAGCCACTGTTCCCACTGCACCTGTTTGAAGAGCTAGTTTCCTGCACACGTAAGTTGTACATGAAGTTACTTTTGAAATCTGAACACTTCAAATCTGGATTATCGTTATTTCATCTGTTTTGATGTGTGACATTTGCAGGTGAGGAAACAAGCCGCCGTGTGGAGAGACTACGAGATCTCCTGAGTACACTCCCAAGATGCATCATCATCGTCATGCGATATCTTTTTGCCTTCCTCAACCAGTGAGTCAAACATACGCTTTTCTTCTGCAAAAGCTCTTGAACACAAGAATTAACTAAACATGATAACATATGATGGTTGTAGCAGTGCTATAAATCTCACATTGTATTCCAGCTTATCAGAGTACAGTGATGAAAACATGATGGATCCATACAACCTGGCCATCTGTTTTGGGCCGACTCTCCTTCCCATCCCGCCTGACCGTGACCAGGTCTCCTTCCAGGGCTCCGTCAACAATATCATCAAGACCATCATCACTCACCAGGAGGAGCTGTTTCCCAATGATGGTGGAGAGGTGTATGAGAAGTGTATTCTGGGGTATGTTGAAGAGCATGAAAAATATATTCTTCAGAAGAAAGAGGTGCATTCTGGGTACATGGAGGTGTATTTGAAGTTCATTCTTCGGTACATGGAGGTGTCTGTGAAATGTATTCTTGGATATGTGGAGGTATATGAGAAGTGTATTTTTGGGGGTGTGAAGTGTGTAAGAAATGTATTGTTGTGTACATGGAGATGTTTGAGAGTTTATTCTTGTGTACTGTGTACACTGTTTTGTTTTTAGTCTTTTCATCATGTACAAAACTCAATGTTACTGGGGACTCCGATTGCGTGTCAACTATAGAATTGAGTGACTGTCTTACCGTAGCTAGGTTCAAGCACAGTGAGTGGAATTCCTTCACATTGATCAGCTTGCGGTGTTGTGTTTCAGGGACAACTCCAATGATACTGGCGAGGATGATGAGACAAGCTCCATCCCCAGTGATGAGGAAGGTGAGTTTCCAGGGCCACTCATCATCATAATTGCCTCACACTTTCTCCAGTCTCTCATTTAACAGAATTCTCTGTCTGCAATCCAGAAGCATTATGGAACTCACCAGTTGAGATGAAGCACGCTCACTTTAACTCCCTCCCAGTCCTATATGTAGAAGTATCCTGTCCATAGTGGCACCCTGTGTCTGCTAACCACAGCAGATCTCTTACAGTCAGGTGGCCATTGAACAAAAGGATCTCACTCAAGAAGTTGCTCAGCACCAGTTTTACTTTAGTTCTGTGTTAGATTTATGTGTAAACTTTTGAAACTGATTATGTTTTTGAGGAATTTTGTTTTTGTCTCGATAGTTTTGCTTTGCATAAAACAGTGGTTTCAATTTATCTGTATTAAGTTTTGTAATGAACAAGAAATAGATTTGAATTGTTCTACTTAGGTCAGTTCATCTGAAAATGTCCTGTTTCCCCTGTCTGCATTGGGTATTTGATATTTCAGGATCCATTTGCGGTAAGGAGGGAGATGTGACATTTATAGTGCAAACAATCAGCTGTTTTCTTTTGTTCACTTGCATGGCATTTTTTTGTTTTTGTTAAAAAAAATTCACCTTTCATTGCTAACTTGATCACCTGACGCTAAATCATTCACCCAAGGAAGCTTGGTAACATGCATGGCTGCAAGTAATGTGGAGTTTTATCTCAACTTGATACTTGTAAGGATGAAATGTACGGTTTGTATCAACCATGTACAATGCAGTACAGCTGAGTGTTGGACAGATACAGCTAATGAAGGCGGTTCATAGATTGTCAAGCTTACCCTATAGTGTTTGACCTGGTTGATTGGAATGACGAGCCTGGAGTAGCAGTAGCCATATAGATAGACAAATAACCAATGTTTCGTCTGTGTCAAACTGACTGGACAGATTGCTGGGTTCAGCTTAAACAATTGAAAATTTAACTAAAAACTTCATCAAATACTAAATTATTTTGGCATATAAATGTGTTGAGTGATTTGACAAAATATTGTCGTTCAAACTCAATATTAAGTAAATTGATTTTAAAGCTTCATATCACTGAAACGGAAAGTAAGGTATGTCCATGATTTATCTTTAAAAGATTAGCATATTTTCAAAATTTAACAGATTTTTTAACCAAGACTTTCTCTTCATAGAACCTGATCTGCTGGAGGCAACGGCATTGTATGACTTTGAGGGTCGCACTGGCCGGGAGCTCACCTTCAAGAAGGGAGACACGCTTATCATCTACAATCAGGTGTCCAACGACTGGTGGGAGGGATGTTGTCACGGTCAGGAGGGCCTCATCCCGGATAAATATATCTCTCTTGTAAAACAGGGGTATGTATAGAGGGCCTCATCTCCGATAAATATATCTTTCTTGTGAAACGGGTATGTCTAGAGGGCTTCATCTAAAAATATCAGATAAATATATCTCGGGTATGTACAGGGGATCTCATCCCTGATACAATCTTAATACATTTCATGTTAAACTTTTAATAATTAAAAATGCAACCTTCAGTTTGTATACCCTGTATTTTGTAGATCTATTGATGAGCCGAAGAGTTTGAGCAGCGAGGAGGGTGACAAGACTAGTTCCACCCAGTCCTTGCCCACCAAGCCCCCCATCAGACAGTCCAGTGAGGAGACCTCGGTCATCATTGACAAGCCTGTCGAGAAATCGGTGTCACAGCCTAACATTATAGTGCGAGAGACTGACATCATTGATGTGGACACTTCCACAGTGTCACAGCCCTCCACCCCTAAAACAAGTGTAATTACATCCAAAGTTCCTAGTTTAACTAGTGTAGAGGAAGTAGATTCTCCTTCTGGTGGGGGAGATGCACCAAAGGAGCTCAAGAGACAGGTGTCTTCCCCAGATTCAACAGCAGATGATATATCTGTGGATATTGACAATGCTCTAGAAGAGGTTATGGCAGGGCTCAAGTCCTTAGAGATGCAACAAAGGTCTGCCAAGAGGATGAGTTTGCCTGTAGTCAAGGCCAAGCAAACTCCCAAGCACACTCCTGACCTTGTGTTGGACCTGCCCGAGGGCTCTGACTCACCTCCTTCCCAAGAGAGTAGCGAGCCAGATAGTCCCACAATAAGTGCTGCTGAAACATTTGCTAAATCAAATCAAGGAACTTTGAAGAAAGCTAGTTCGATGCCACGCAACATATCAACCACAAATCGTTTGAATCTATCTGAAGACTCTGAGAGGGGAAACAACTCTGATCTTCCACCACCACCACCATTATCAACATTTAACTCTGGCGGGATAATTCGGCGTGTTCAGTCCACTTCGCCTGCCATACGCTCAAAATCTGTCACAGACGCTAAATCTGATCTTCCTACATTGGTGGGTATGAGCCCAGGTCCTCCTCCGGTGGCGGAGAAACCCAAACCACCTGTCAAGGCTAAACCGTCGGTCATGAAGAAACCAGGGAGATCACCAGAGGTTGCAAGGAAATTTCCCAAACCTGATTCTGCTCAAGATTCCCCAACTAAAGTGCTGAAGTGATGCCCCTCTATATTATTTTTACAGAATCCTACCTAAAGCATGTTTATCTTCATACCTCGCCTGGTGCAACATGATACCTGTATTCAACTAACTGGAATGTACCGTGTGTTGACTCTGTTTGTGGAGTCGATGAACAGCCTGGAGTGACTGAGTTTCTACGATGATCTGATTCCCACTGTGGTAGCACAAATCTGGTGTTACAGGCAACAATAATGCCCTTGATATGACTTGAGTGTGATATATTACTTCCATGTTTCTGACATCACAACTTGTTCATCACCGTTTGATCTGGTGACAGGCCTTGCAACATTACCACAGGGTTTGAGATTCAGGACTTGTTACAATGTGGATCTTGTGCTGCATGCAGACACTGAACAGATCTGATTCCAGTCACACTTGTCTCTCTGCAGTCTTGTATGCAGTCATGCAGTTACTAATAGCAGACAAGGCTGTTGCATTTACAAAATGTTTACATACTCCTGAATCAGAAGCAGATGAAGGACTGTACTGCAGACCCGGAACTGTTGCAGGAGCGGATTTGATGACCCTTGAGTCAGAAGGACCATGGTGGCAGCCAGCCGACTGATTGTACGGACTAGCCAGCTGACCGACTGTACTGACTAGCCAGCAGGGCTGAATCACTGTGGGGCTTGTGATGGATGCAGTGTGCATTTTGTGTTGTCTGCTTTAGAGTCTTGCCATTTGTTATGAAGCAGCTGGTACCCATGTATGACATCCTGTAGTTGCAAGGCATTAGTGGCCTCGTGTCTGCAAGTACTAGGGTCAACATGGTTTTACATGTTACACATAACTATGATGTCATTGAACAGAAGATGACCTTTCTTCATGATACAACATTTAAACCAGAGAATATATATACCCTCATTTTTCTAAATTGCCAAAACAATTTTCAACTCCAATTTCAAACATTTTGCAATTATTATTGTTGACATTTGATTTTGCTTTGATAAATGAACGCTATGCATATCGCGATGCAGTTTGGTTTCTCCAATGAAATGTTCCGTAGCAATCACACGTTAGTAACATGCCTTGCTTTTTAACGTACCAGTATGGAAAAAGATGATTTTATTTATTTATTTGAAAATATCCTGTGATATGTGCTATCATGATGCCGTTAAAATACACTGATTGCGTTTAGTTACTATGCCAACTTGAAATGTTTTAGAATGAACTGAAAACAGAAAATCAAAATCTTTCCTTATATGCCAAAATGTTGTTGTTACAGTGAATTATAAATTTTAATTGCTTCCTTTTGGTATAAAAATTATACAAATTGTCCTGACTTGCATGATACAGGCAAGACTGAAGTTCTGTTTGACTGATATACTTATTCAGAATATAATCTCTCCCAGTATTTTGTCATGTGTGAATGACATAAACCCTTAAATGTTTTCAGTTAGTTATGAATGGTTTTTAGTCTTGTAACTATGATTTGTTAGATTGTTTATTAAGGTGTTTGTTCTTATGAATGTGATGAAAATGACTATTTTTATATGAGGGTCCGCTTCCAGTCACCACAGCTTTGTGTTGCTGTAAGTCGTGATAGGTCTCACAATTATCTGGGGGGGGATTAAAGGCAAAATATGGTAACAGAAACATTCAACATTGTACCTTGAAAATCTGGCACAGTGTACTTAAGTTAATTATTCTGCCAGTTTTACTTGATATGTGAAACTGTTGTTACTCTGTTGTATAGAAGTATTTAACAGAAATAATCCAGAATCTGAAGTGAAGGTTAAGTTACCACTTTCTCTGGTGGCGACTCCAGTGACAGCAGATGTCATTCAGCCCTGTAACTGTTGTGTGTCCATCGCTGTGTTAGCAATGTGATGAGAAGTGTGACCTTTGGCTGGTTTTTGTCATTATTAACCAGAGTTAATTAATCTCCAGATGTGTGAACACTACAAGAATGCTGACCTGAAACAATGTGATTGTTAGTATGTAGTGATGCAGCACATGGAATATACTTTCAAAGTGATTGGTGTTTCATGCACGCTAACTGCAATATAACTTATGCTGAAGTGTGACATGTTTGTATATTTACTGTATGTCTTGAAAATAGTTGGGTCAGTTCAAAGGAAATGTCTCTTCTATTTTCATTAAATCAACCTTATAGCAATTGCTTCATGTGAGCTAAAGATTAAACACATACTAGCCATTGATATTTTACTCGGAAACAAAAGTCAATATGAATCATTTCCAGTTTTTGAAAATCTGAACTGAAATATCCAAACTGACAGGACAGTTTTCTTAGGGGGTTATTTTTGTCCGTCTTTCCACACTTCCAACATAACGCTCGCTCCTCTTGCCATGTCTTCCACATCAGGGGCAAGTTATCTGACATATGTCAGAAATCTCATTGTACCAACTTGTCATACTCGTCAGGTTAGCTGGGTCTGAAACATTTCATCTGAGCCAATATCAAAGTGGAACAATGGCAGCATTCGAAAATTCATGCACAAGTTCAGTCCTAGGGAAGGTTTTATAACAGATGACATTTTTCCCTTTTATTTGACTATTTTATTTCTGTTATTTGTTTCACTCGTTTCTTCCAGTTTTATTCATTCCATTTTGTTTCTGCCAAGCGGTATTATCCTGTCACCCTTTTAATACCATGTGTTTTTCTTGAAGTAGGTGAATATCAAATTTCCTCTCCCCAAAGTAACAGGTTTTCGTGCTTTAATTATCTCTGCTTGATATATCTTGTGTTTTGCATGTTGAGAAAAAAAAAAGGTCACTAAATACATAAGTTTAACTGTAAATGTATGTAGATACAGGTTGGGAGCAGAAATGATAATTATTGCTATAAGTGACCTTTTTTAGGAGCAATGTGCAATTGTTTTAAAGCAACATAACATTTCTATGAATGTACATAATTTTAGATAATATAAGTGAACATCTTAGCAGTTTTCTGCATGTAAGTCAAAGATGGGTAGTTCATCAGCCTATTACTGTGTAGGACTTGTATTATTATTTTCATCTCATTTTACTTTTGTCTGATATTACCAAACAGAATTGAGAAGTGGGGATGCCTCATGTTCATGTAGTCAGACTAGATCCGAGTGTATTGAGAAACGTGGACAGTGTAGAGTTGTCTGTGTGTCTGGCATCTGTACGTTGCGGTGTTCCGCCAATTGGCTTGTCTCAAGTGTACCTGATAAACATGATGACATTCTCAGAAATATAATGGGAAAATTTGTTTAGTGACTTTTGTTGTTTTTGCAATAAATTCGTTTCAATACGTAACAGTCAAGATCTTAAGTACAGAATTACTTTCATGTAAAGAGTTAGTGCCCTGCTTATCAGTATTTACACATCTGTTTGATGTCTCAGCTCTGTAATCATTGCCATAAATCCTGTACTTTAATTGAAGGTCAACCACTTCCACAGAAAGACCAGGAGCATTAGACATGACATTTGGAAAAAAATAGTAGAATGCTGATTTTTTTTTCAGGACAGCTTCAGAACATCATTGCAATGTGCAAGATACAAAGTTCTGCAAATTCTACCTTGTGGCATTTTGAAAATGGCCACCAATAATTATGCCATGAAAGCGCCCTTATCCTGCACTACTTACTTCCTGCAGGACAGCTCAGTCAATTTTATCAAATGCACCTAGAGCGGATAGCGTGTGACGATCAGGCAGGGGTAATACACATGTGCTCTTAAATGGAATATACCACGCAATTTTTAGGGAAATGCAGTGACTCGAGTTAACCCAAGTGTTACTCCTTAACTGACATACCCAGTTGTTCTCACGGAACAACCCCTGTCCCACACGGCATTTGCGTGCGTCATGGGAAGGTATCTTCGTTGCACCTGGAAGAATAGTGAACAGACAGTGGGTATGGTTTTACGCCGCTTTTAGCAATATCACGGCGGGGGACACCAGAACAACAGACAGTGACTATCTCTCATATAAGACATGTAGGCTTAAATGGAAAAGACAACAAGATTTTTAAAGCGAGATTAGCTTTAGGGAAATACTGTAAAAAGCAGTGACTTGGAATTCATGCAAGTGTTACTCCTTAACTGACAAACCCAGTTGTTTTCTCAAAACAACTCATTCCCCATGCGACATCGCCATGCTTCATGACAAGCAACAATGTAGGAGTGATACCCTTTGGGGATTCGCGAGTTGCTAGCCTAGCACCAGTGGTCCGAAGCATTGGCCACATCATGTGGATAATGAATGGCGGACACTGTCAGACTTCTAGAAGCACTCTTGCATTATCAATGGAACTGCATTGTAACTGTACAGTGCCATAGTAGAGGCAAGTGTACAAAGTACATGAGGATGACGTAGATGTTGGGGAAAACCAAACCAGCCGCATTATACACATGAATATTGGTATTCCGTATCCACAAAACACTGGTGGTTTTGCTTACATGCCTCTGACYGCTTGGGTTCGCTTAATGTGCAAACAGTACATGAGGTGAACACAAGAGGAACATATCAATGCCGACAACAGATAATAAGGGCAAAATAGAGAACTGACGATCATTTTGCCCTGGCAACTGGTCTAGTGATGAAATCCCAATAAAATACCAAGAGGCAAGCAAGACCTGAGGAAACATATTTTGCTTGTAGCCCCCCCCCATGACATTATTCAGTTTCCTCTGAATTTCATCCCAATGATGTTCAATTGGCGTACTGTATCAGTACTGATTGGTCTTATGTGTGTTCCCACTGTCTGGCGTGCTGTTTCAGATGCCTGCATGAAGGGATTCTGTACATGGTGTCGCACAACATGGCGGTCTTGTGGTCACCCTTAGTCTGCCAGTACGGGGGCAATCATTTGTGGTGTTGGTGGCCCGGAAACGTTCCTGCAGCCTGTAAATGGTCTGAACATTGACCTGTAAGTGATTGGCAACGGCTTGTGTAGTGTGGCCAGCTTCAAGTCTTCCTAGCGCCTGGTTCCTCTGAGCTGTCGTGAGTCGCGGRATCCTGCTGACGTTGTAATGTGAATGTTTCAACCAGGTTTGGGGGTGCATTTTATAGGGCTTTGAGCAGCATGAGTTGCATGAAAACATGGAGAACACCGTACTATCTCCGAGAACAGGTTGCGTTTTTGAGACCATTTCCTAGGTTCCATTCTGAGTTTCGGAAGGAATGTCTTTGCTCAGGTAAAGTTGGCGGTGTTGTCAAAAATATACAATCAAAACATTTAATGAGTTTGGAATTTTCTTTTGCTGCTTAGTATAGTGTTGGATAAGATGTACCGGCACCCTGGAATATGGTCTCAGATGGATGTGGGTGTTGGCTATTACAGGAAACAGTGGGAACATCTGAAAACAGTAACCTGGTCAAACTCTTGTTAAACAACGACAATCATGTTGCCTGGGAGCTATTGCGCCCAGTGACGAATGGCGAGGAACACTGCTTTGAGCTCCAAACTGCTTAGTGATCTCTGGACAGAGGCCCTGAGAATATCAGATCTAGTAAGTGGGCGCCTCAATTCTGCATGTAGGCGCTGGCGAAAACGTAGGTAGTTCGGAACTCACTCAATCAAGGTGACTCCACCTATGACTTCTATGGGCGAATCCACTAAACGGAAAAACTGATGTAAGTAGGCGGGACAACGACACGTTGACGAACGTCCGCCTGTCAATCCTGGATGGACATCGGTCCGGACAGCGCACGTGGGATATAGGTCTAAAACCTGTACCAGCTGTGGAAAGAAATCGGAATGAGGATCTCGTCTGCTTGAAAGAGGCTTCCAATGTACGTCAAAGTGTGTTATGGTACAAGTATTATAGGCATGATATTATGGTCTTTATTACAATAAGAGATATACAATTAACATTATTA
>VKKT01000424.1:133624-148443 GCA_008038995.1 Haliotis laevigata
ATTTTCAAGACTCACTTTGACCTTGACATGAATGTCTTAGTGTATGAAATATGCAAAATAGTCAAAGAAATTGCTTATTGAAAAACATTCAAGGGAAGTCTTGAAAGTCCATGAAGAAAATCCAGTGAACTGTTCTTGAGATATCTCGCTGACAATCTTAACATTCAGTTTAAGATGCRGAAATCTTCAAAGTGTCACCGTGACCTTGAAAATTATGTGAAGGTCACCAAAATCGACTGGAACTTGCACCTTCCCTAGATGAAGCTTGGTGTCATATATGAAGAAAGTCCAGTGAATGGTTCTTGACAATCTTTACATGCAGGTTAACATGCTGAAATCTTTAAAGTGTCGCTGTGACCTTGAGTGAGTGAGTGAGTTTAGTTTTACGCTGCACTCAGCAATATCCCAGCTATATGGCGCTGTGACCTTGAAAATTAGGGGAAGGTCACCAAAATCGACGGCCCTGCGCCTTCCCTCGATGAAGCTTGATGTCGAATATGACGAAAATCCAGTAAACGGTTCTTGAGATATCTCGCTGACAAGGGTAAAATGTTGAAGTCCCATTGTGACCTTGAAATGAAGGTCAAGGTCACCAAATCTGACTGGGACCTTTCTTTTACTGTGACGAACCTGAATACCAACTATGAAAAGACTCCAGTCAACAGTTCTTAAGATATTCCAATTCGTACGTACTGACGCACGGAGCCTAATACTATATCCCCCGCTTTGCACTAAATACGCGGCAGGGGATAATAAAAAATAACTGTCATTCTAAAATAAGAGAAATCTGTATTGGCAATGTCTAGACAAAACATACATCCACTCTGTTATGTGTGTAAAAGCTTG
The DNA here is from genome assembly GCA_008038995.1 of Haliotis laevigata. Taxonomy (NCBI): domain Eukaryota; kingdom Metazoa; phylum Mollusca; class Gastropoda; order Lepetellida; family Haliotidae; genus Haliotis; species Haliotis laevigata. The sequence continues at coordinate 134,471 of VKKT01000424.1, forward strand.
TATTGCAGGCACTTTTGTGTCATATGGGTTTTAAAGGAGTTAATATTCCCTGAGTAAAGTCAAAAGTCTAATTTCTTACAGCACTGTCAATACAAATGACAACAGCAGCTTGGCTATTCCTATCAAGGCCAACAGGTCATAAATGTGTCAGACCCTCAAACAGTGGTTTATCAGGTGGGATAGCAATCGTCTCCAAAGATGCTGTTTCTGTAGCTATAATTTAGACATCAAATAAAGTGTTATGAACCCACAGATGGATTTCTTTGTTTGAAAGGCAGATATCCTAGTCAGAACAGTGTGGGACACTTGTCAAGAGAGGAGCTAGGCATGGTTCTTGTGAGAGCAAAATGTAGATTGAAAAAAAGAAAAGTGTCACTTATTTACACTTTATTCAATGCTGCATGTTAGCACTGCAATGGGTATGAAAATACAGGAATTGATGATAATAGCTCATGATAAAAGGAAGGCATATGGATGATCTCAACAAAAACATTATTGCATCAAAATAACAGTAATATATGTATAGTATGTACAACACTTGCCAAATTAACACACTCAAAGGTACAGCATCACACTAAACAGCCAAAAAGTTCCTGATCACCCTGTTGCTACAGTCTACATGTCATGCATTCAAACCACATAAAGTGGTCTACAGACCCATCTTGTGCACACAATGCCTTCAAATCAACCTAAACTGATGCTGTATGAGACTGTAGTTACTTCTCTCCAACAGTAAATGGCCCTTTTAGCAGCTAACTATACTCATCAAAAGTTTAGACTCACTAGTGTAAATATAGACACTTATTTCAGTCAACTGTTCTAAACTAGATTTTGTCAAATATTTCATACTGTTTAAAGGTACGGTTTACACATGAACTGATGTATTGTAAAACAAATTTGTACAGTTGAAAAGCTTATTGTCATGACATCAATAAATGATGAAACCCCATGAAAATTGGCGAATTCTTAACAAAATGTTTCACCAATACGCAGCTGTTAACATGCACAATATTTGCACATGCTTTTCAGCAAATTTGATGCATGATCCTCATACAATTCATCTGCATAAGGTTTGGAGTTAGTGGAGAAATTCATCTTTGGTGTAACATAGTGAGTGCTTTCAGTGAGTCTAAACTTTTGATGGGTAGTATTGAATGAAATTAAACATATCTTCATTGAGTAAGAACTGTTGCAAACATCATGACCTGGGATCAAAGAGAACTTTTAAATGAAAATGTGTCTGCACTTTCCAGCACCCTGATGATAAACAATGCCTTCATACCTTACTACAGTCACATACGCTTACTACCATCTTGCTTGCACATAGTGCAAATATATTTGGCATCAATATGGAATACTGATATTTGCATACAAAACATAAACGTGCTTCAATAACAATTGGTCAATGTACATGGTTGTTCTCTTTGTCTAGTATGGAAGATAAAAATGTTTTCGGCAGGGTAAAATGATCACAGAATATGGTAAAATATCAATGCATGTCCTTTTATACATAGAAAAGATCCGTGATTGAGGCAGATCATCTCATTTTGTTCAAATGTAATATCTTAAGAGATCACAATTCTGAAATAAAAGGTCTGACTATTTTAAAAGCAACTCTCTTTGAGGTTATATTCAAATACACAAAACAAAGTACCAAAATAAGGGAACAGGTTGCCTTTCTAAACACAAACAAGAAATCTAATGTGTAGGATAAAATGTGCATGCATAAAGTTTTTCAATTACAATTCTTTTTTTTTTAAATGTCAAGTGGGTTGAGGGAGAAGAGAATCCAAAATGTCTAGTGTCAAGGAAATAAACTTCATCATATATGTAACTGAACAATAGTTTGATTAAGGCTGTGCCATGCATTTACTATTTCAGACATGCAATATTTAAACTCAAGAGGATCTTTGTATTTTTGCACCGACTCAATTGTCACATTGCTCTACAAACAATACAGATGGCTTTGTGATATGTGACTATATCATACAACATCCAAATTAAGCCAACATACAGTAATTTCTCTAGAAAGCTCAAACAAAATATCTGCCAATAAGGTTTATGACAAGACAAAATGAGGACAAAAGCAATGTTATGGAGATTAACATTAGGTGGGATAATCTAAAACTATTTCCATAAGGTGCTGATTGAGGTAATGAGAGCCACTGTGTGAAGTAAGAAACACATGTGAGGATGGAACTACAGAAGGTCATCTGTTGGTTGCACTCAGGTCATTTGTCATCATGTTACACTTATCGTCTTCATCAATCAAATAATGATTTGAGTCAGTATCTCAGGAAGCATCACTAACACAATAAACAATGTCAATGACATACATCAACCATTAACAATACTGTCCAGATTCATTCAACAACTAAGGATAAAAGAAGTAATCAAATATTCTTTGGCATAAGTTTCTTTTAACAATTCAATTATTTTTCAAATCAAACTTTTTAAGTATTAGCATAGTTATATTGTGGTAAGGTGGAGAAGTATTATCACAATTGTTTCAGACAACTGGCAAAACACAGGATTAACAAGTAAAACTGCCCAAATGGCCATATATGTTCATAATATCACATGAACATAAGAAAAGTAAGTAGGTTCTTCCATCTTATCACAGTTTCATTTCCCAATAACTTCAGTGGCTTTTCAACCATGCTCCAAAAATTGAACTGATTCTGACTTCATGTACAATACAATTCCTTCCATGCAGGTACACAAATACCTCATGAATCGCACTGACAGATTTGTCTTAAGAACAGAGAATTATGGTATGCTCATTGGCCAAACTACCAGGACATTCTCATAACAGGATAACCATACTGTTTCACCCATCCACACACATAAATGTAACAATGTTTATCATATTCTTATGCAATATTTCTGAAATTTGCAACTATGCCATTCCTCAGCACTACCATGGTTACCACCGTAAACCTTTGACGTACAGCCAGGATTTAAAATACAAGCACTGAATTTCCTCCAATTGAGCCTAAACTTGTCCTTATCTCAATATAATGTCAACTATAATACATTTATCAACACGTCTTAACTGATGAGCTCAAAACATAAAAAGAACAAAGTCCAAAATACAATAAAATGTCTGAAGTCTGACTGGGATTCACTGAACAGTATCCCTTCTAAAATATCAATAATATGAAACATTAATACAACCTTCCCTTCCATTCTGCTGTCCTTAGTTGGATAGGTTTGCATATGACTCAAAACAGATAAACAGAGTTACTACATTAACCTTGAATCAAGTGAATATGACCAACCCCTAAAAAATAAGTCTCTTGCTGATTTCAGTCAGCCTTCTTCCTGACTACAAAGGTCTACTACCTTGCATGACTACATAATCCTCAATGTTCAGTATCACACACGTTTCTAGGGCAAAAAATAGACTTAAAATATGTATTTTGGGTAAATGTTAACATTCTGTAAGCACCCTTAAAATTATGTTCAATCAAGTGTCACTTTCTTAAACTATTTTTTTTGTAGGATTTAGAAATGTTTGACAATAAATCACACATAGTTGATAAGCAAATGTAAAATTCAGCAACTGAGGACATAAATCTTGTTTGGCATGCAACGTATAATTACAGAAAAGGCATGAAGCGAGGCAATATGCCCCACATAATCCACCTTCCTTTAATGAAGAACCAAAGCCTCAAAGCCAAACCATCAGACATATTTCTATATTTTGAATGGTTTCTAATGAAATAAATGATAAACATGCTACCAGTTCGGTAGACCAAATAAAAACTAAAGAGGCCTTCAATACAATTAACATTAAAGGAAAAAAACAAGTATGCACATTCCATAGGACAATACAACCTTCGTTGAGGATACAACCTGCATTCTGAATTAGATATGCTCAATAAAATCTCTGATGGACCACCGATTTCTACAATCTCACTCTCAGACAACATACATCCTTTACTTCTATAAGGTTCATGGAAATCTCTTCTTGCCTATTTTATTAAACTTCAGATGTGCATTTAGCTTCGAAATGAGAAGAATGCTGCAAGATGCGTAACAAGAAGACTGATTTTCTTCATCTGATGAGTACATGAGTAACAAATGGAATCATTCCAGAAAACATCATACATCAATAGTTTCATAGTTGTTTCGTTTGACAGTAACTGAGGTACTTTTCTATGAGATTATCTAAAAGAAATGTAGCAAATTTCACTGATTGCAAAAAGGTACTATTTGTGTGGCCAAAAGTGAACTATCAACTGGACCATCCCTGATTATCCTTCCAGCAGACACACGTGATGACAGTAAATGGACAGTTCTCCATGGAAATGATAGCTGCCTCAATTATGTGAACCGGTAATTTTCATGTTAATTTTGATAGCTGCATGTACAGGATGTGACGACAAGTAGATGCAGAGACATTCTCATATGTTAGGCTGGCCTCAAGTCTGTCCTTTACCTCACATAGGGGATTTTATATGTTAGATTTCAGAAAGTGAAATAATTGAATAGTACTACTGCTATTTAACACATTCATGGTTTTCCATTCAGTATTGCAGCAGCTCAACATCCCAATACCATCAAACATGTAATCAAATGGGCTTATTTTTTCTCTCCATTTCCCTAAAGGCTTGGATGACAAACAGGATCAGATCTTACAACTGAAACATGAAATGTTAATTAAAGGACCAACTTGTGAAACTCCAGAAATAACGTGTAACAGATAACTCACACAGACTGTCAATTATAAAGAGTAACTAGCAATACTTGAAACCATCACAAGCTTCCTGGGTGAGATTCTGTAACCATACATACATTAATACCAAATGTAATGTGAAATGCAACCACAAGGCATCCTGTACAGCACCTTTGTGTTTACATGTACAGTCTACATGAGGCAAGGGATGCTTCTGTACACCTGACATTCTCTTGTTCCCATTGTTAAAGAAATAATGTGTTGAAAACAGATTTTTAGAACACTTTGTATATAAAAATGTAAAATGTCCTAAAACATATCGAAAACACTAAAATAGGCTTTGACTGGGAAAAGAACATACAACTTCAAATAAAACTGATTTCTTTCTAAAAGATCTTTCTCACATCGTAAATATTCATTTTAAAAGAGAAGGATACAAACGGGGAAAACATTAGTTTTACTCATATGTAATTTATAGTCTTTCCTGTGAACTACAAAGCAACCATCAGTTCCTGCGTGACTGAAGTCAGACAAGAACAGAGTTCCTTCTTGGTCGTGATAGCACATCCAATTTGGATTTCTTGGGACTTAAATTAGCACTTTTCGTTGGGGTGTCTGATGCGCGTCTCTTCAGACCTTTCCCTGCATAGTTTGCAGGGGCAGAGTTATGACTTCGTAACCCAGGTTTTGTAAGTCTCTTTGTAGGATTTATCTTATTGACAGGGCTGGGCCTAAGAGACAATTTCACAATCCCTTTAGTGGAACTTGCCTGTTTGCGCAGTCCATACTGGCCTCTGATAGTCACTTTAGCATCAGCTTTCTTTTTGCTTTCTGAAACCAACACACTTTTTTTACTTTCCTTAACATCAGCATGTACTGAAGACTCTTTTGATCTCTTTTCACCTGTCTTCTTAGTTTTCAGTTTCCCTCCAACTAAAGTTTGCTGTTTCTTTTTATGTTCTGTTGAGGTCTCTTTAACTTTCTTTCCCTCATGAGTAAAATTGCATTCCTTTTTCTCTTTAGTCTTCTTCTGTGTACCTGGAAGATGTGCTGCTTTAGGCCTGCCATCCATTTTCAAAAACTGACCAAAACAATTTCGACTGGATGAAATCTCCTTATTGTGTGATGATTTTACATCTGTATTGAGATCAACCTTTACTGGCGTGCACTTACACTTCTGCCTTTGTCTACATCCTGTGCAACACAAAGAATTTGTAAATGAATCTTCATCTGATGATACAGTGATGATAGACACTGAATCATCGGGGGAAATGTGATCTCTTAAACCATCCCCATGACTAGAGTTCGGAAAGAATGGGCTTATCATCCTTTGCTTGCCAATTGAGCCCTGAGTAGGTATGTCAATTCTGAGAGGCTGACTGAAAGTCTTTTTAAAGAGTTGACGAGAGGAGACAGGACTAGATGAGGTTGATGAGGAGGGGGTTAGAGGTTCACCAGGTAGAGAAGGTGCTGCAAGTAGAGAATTTAGTTGAGGGAATCTATCCTTCAGGTTTGGGTTTTCCATGTAGTCATCTGTAAACAAAGAGGCAGACATTTTGGAGTACTTCTCAGATGCTTGCAGATTGCTACCCTTCATATGTTTTTGAGATGACTGTTTACTGGGTGACATGCTGATAAGTGTTTTCTCCTTGCTGGAAGAAAGATCTGACAACAGACTTCTATACACAGCTACCTTTTGCTGCAACACTTCAGCATTAGTGTCCTCAGATACAACATTGGCCAGGGACAGGCTCCTTTCTGGCTTTGGTGACTTGTTCTTCTTCCTCAAACCAAGCATTTTGTCAATGTCTTCAGAGAGGAATGTTGGTCCTTCAGGGAATACGCATTGAATTTTCTTTTGTTGACTCTCTTTACGACCAAGCCAGTACTTTAAACCTTGCTTTGACAACCTGCCAATAATAACTTTGCATTTGGGTAAAGATCTGGCCAGCAAACGACTTTTCTTATCTAAGCCTGTTTCCAGCCTCCTAAAATGCAATCGCCTCTGATGTTTTGTAAAGGAGTACACATGTACATGTGGTCGTTTCTTGATTTTCTTCCTTGGTTTGTAAGTGACAGGGTATACATTTTCCTTCTTTCGTAGTTTCTCAAGGAAATGATTCTTTACAGGGGTCTTGCAGAAAGCCTCTGCATTAGCCACAACACAAATGCTAGATTCTGATTTCAGATGTTTCTGAATCCTCTGTCCAAGGAGTGAGGACAACTCAATGTTGAGTAGTGACTTTGTCCTGACGGGAGGATGCTTCTCCTCAGTTTCCTCGCTACTGCCACTGACCACACTGTCGGAATCACTGTGCTCTTCCTGAATCCGATATGACAGACGTCGCTTACACTGCCCCGAATCATCACGACTCAACTGAGATATTAACAGTTTGGGTGTCTTGGGAGTTGTGGGGGAGACAGGTGTCTCTGGCTCACTGAAATCAATCTTAGCACAGTCAAGGTCTGTACTTTTTCTAGTTGATGCTCTCAACTTCTTGGCTTTAGAAACAGGAATGAGATGAAGCTTCTGTAGATAGCTTTCTAGGGTGGGGCTTCTTGGCGGAGTGACAGTAGTTGGGCTGGACGTTGGACACTTCACTTTAGACTTGTTACGTTTGGTTGCAGGAGGTGGGGTGTTGAGAGATTGTAACTCCTGTGGACGCTCAGTACAGTTCAGTTGGTGTTTTCTCATTTCCTCTTTATTAGAAAATTCCTTGTTACAGAAGAAACACACATAGATTTCCACGAACGGTTTCTTGCCACTCTTGATCAGGTCTGAAAGAGGCAGTAAGTTAAACATGTCATTCAAGCCAAAATATAATTAAATACATGCAAACGATTAATTACTTCCTTTCTTGCCATTTTTCTGTATGCGTGAGTTTGATCTGGAGAACTGCTGTGGCCACTTGTGTTCCATAATACCTATTATCAAATGGCAACTAATAGTGATGTCACTACACTGACATACAACAGGCAAATCAGAAATTATACACAAGAAATAACAGAATTCACATGGAATTATTCATATTCATTACCTCATATTCCACATACAAATTGTATTCATCAATTTGTAGAATAATTGCATCCTAAATGTCAGTAGTCACACACAGTATGTGATGCTCAAAATGTTTCCTATTTGAGGATCACAAATGATATATTTGTGAAATGTATAACAGAAAAAAAGTTACCTGGAGTCCTACATAGCAGATCTGAGCTATTGTTGGCACTGAAATTCTGAAAATACAGTTACAAAATGTTGTTACACAAGTGATTTTAACATCATATATACATACTAAACAAAGAAATTATTCTTAACATGGACATAAGATCAAATATATGGTTCTACTTAAAGAGTGAGTGAGTGAGTGAGATTAGTTTTACGCCGAACTCAGCAACATTCCAGCTATATGGCGGCACTGTTAATAATCAGTCTAGACCAGACAATCCAGTGATCAACATCATGAGCATCGGTCTGCACAATTGGGAACCGATGACATCTGTCAACCAAGTCAGCGAGCCTGACGACCCGATCCCGTTAGTCACCTTTTACAACAAGCATGGGTTACTGAAGGCCAATATTCTAACCCGGACCTTCACAGGTCCCTACTTAAAGATCAATCTTTTACTGATTATTGATAACCAAAACTCTTCAATTCATACTGATAAATGCACTACGATGTCCTCAATTGTCGCATCATTATTACTACTTGACATTTCACCCTGAGAACGACATCCAATACAAACAAAATGGTTACCAGATGTTAACAGAGTGACTTATTCAGGTAAAGTGCTGAATGTGTATGTGATGCTCTTGCCTGTCTCCGAGACTGTCCATGAGCTATGACAGTCTTCCAATCATTGAGTTTGCCGGTGGACAGCAGCGACGCCTGACCAAGATGGTGGTAGCAGTTCCGCACAACCTTCTTCATAGCTTCAGTGAATGCTGCCTAAAACAGAGATGTCAAATATGTCACATAAATTGTCTTTATCCGTATTCAGTACACTGTGGCCTGTCCTCTTAATTTACAATCAAGTAGATACCGCATATTACAGTAGATAAGCTGATCTCATACATAAGTCGAGGTCCTGACTTGACCCTTTAAAATCAGTATCACAAGAAGACAACGTCATCAACATTCCCAGCAATGGTAAAATACTATGCATATGTCAACATGTTCTGACTACGTCAATTGTTACATTGATCTTATGAAAACATATATATGTAAACTATTCATATACTAGCATGTTTGTATTTCTTCTCTAAGATGCCAAAATTAATACACACAGGAATTAATCTAGGCACAAAACAAACAGAACAACGACGGTGATGGAGACCTGAATTAACAATCCTCATTGAGGACAGTCTCTTCCAGTGACATGTCTGGCCCCGTAAACTTTACTGCCAAGACTGAATTTTTCTCGGATACATTTTACAATAATGCTCAACTTTATTTTGTCCTGGGATTCTATCAGTTATCCCTTGCAATTTCACAAGCATTAGAAAGCCCACCTAAAATGATAACACCTACTCCCAACAAATTTATTTCAGACCCAACACTAATGCAAAACTCCTTTAAAGGCACCGTATCACACCACACTTCTCTAAAAATAAATGACCCGTGATAGGTACGGGTTAGAATATTGATCTTCAGTAATCCATGCTTGTCGTAAGAGGCAACTAATGGGATTGGGTGGTCAGGCTCGCTGACTTAGTTGACAGTTCCCAAGTGCGCAGAWCAATGCTCATGCTGTTGATAACTGGATTGTCTGGTCCAGACTCGATTATTTACAGACCGCTGCCATATAGCTGGAATATTGCTGAGTGCGGCGTAAAAGTAAACTCACTCACTCACTCTAAAAATAAATAATGCATTTCTCTCAATAATAATAACTATCAGTGAAGCTACCATATTATTTATTCCCCCCATAATTTACACATTTAAATCAGAATATTAAATTAAAAAGCAAACACCGACAACACTGCATGCGACAGTTTTCGATGTACGGAGCAATTGTTTACATTCCATATACGACAAGTGTTCTCTGTTTGGAAGTTGTTCGCCTCAAAGTTTCAATTATCGATTTCAGGCATTTTGTAAGGGATACTAAGTCCTTTATCAATAGGAAGCTAAAGTAAGTGCATATGCCCCAATATATTTAATATAGGCCAGAATATTGTCGAAAATGTTTGACATTGTGCCTTTCAGATCTTTAGAGGTAAAATAACACTATGTCAAAAGATAAGGTCAAAAGGACAAACCCAAAAGGCGCTGAGATATTCTGATAAGGTTTGCTCTTTGGCAGGTGATCCACATCATGTTGCATATTAGGCCAAAAGAAATGGGACAGAATTCTGTCACATAAGTTTTGTAAACACCCAAATAACTTGCAAAAAGAGTTTCATGCAATATGAATTTTGAACAAAAATTCAATGAAAATCTTCCATTCTTACACAAAAAGTGAGCTCTGAAATAATGGCAAACAGGAACCATGTTCAGCAAGACATTTGAATTCTGGATCTTCCTTCTGTAACTAAAACTATTCCATACCCAGTACTGGTTCTTCAACAGTCAAATAGTCAAGAATATTAGCAACAGTTATAGGGTTGAGAGAGGTTGAGAGGTTGAGAGAGAGAGGTTGAGAGAGAGAAAGAGAGAGAGAGAGAAGAGGGAAGGGAAAGAAAAAGAAAAAGAGAGAATCTATCTTTTCCTGACTGTAAACACTGTGAATCCTCCAACAAAACCAAACAAACTTTGTTTCAAATAATAAAGAGAAGAAGAAATCCAGAAAGATCTTTATGTTCAAAACCTAATGCCTTATCAAATGACCATTGACCTTGGAAGTACACAACATGTCCAAGATTCCTGCTCCCTTGCAAACTTAACAGAACCACAACCATCTTTTTTTTTAGGAGACCTAAACTTTTCCCTATAAGCCTTTGTTTCAGGAACCAATTCATAATAGATAAAGTAGAATAAACTTCCTTGGTTTTACTCCTAAATATATTGGCAATAACATGGTCCAATAATGTTCAGGTCATTTTAATCTGTAAGCCACATTTTCAAAATGTAAGAGAAAAACTTTCAACTTCATGTTCAGCAAAAGGTGGAGCAAGTCTAATCTGTTTGAAAGAGTAAACCATCTATCACCCGAACTGCATACAGTATGACGATGCTGATAAAACAATGTGTCTGTGAGTCTCTTGGTTTCAACTTAATTTCTTTATCAGCATGAAATTCTAACTGTTTAATCTTAAATTATCGCTCTCATCCTTCTCAGTTTTAAGTGAAATTTATTTCTTCTCTTTCTCAGTTTACCATTATAATTTTTCTTTTTCAATGCCTAATTAAACATCACATTCTTCAACAACTATTAACAACTGGACTACTACATTAACAAGGAATATGTCAACACAAATTACCCCAAAGTAAAAACTATTGAATCATACAAAACTGCCAGTACAAAACGCGATGGCAGTTTGAAATATATTATTATTATTATTATTATTATTATTATTATTATTATTATATGGGTATATATATAGTGCTATAGTCTATCCCAACAAAGTGCATGCCTAAAGCGCTTATGAAATACTCATACTCATACTTCTTGTGCTATATGATATACTATTGTAGCAGTAACAGACGAAATATCAGTAATGATAACATTCACCTAGCAGTAACAAATGTCAAGCTTCCAAAATATCCAGGGTGAAAAATATATCTTCAATCAACCTCTGGTTTTGATGTCATTTGAGATGATAGCGGTAATTGCTTGCTCACTTACATAGTCTTAATAACATCTAGAAATATAAATAACATGATGGATTGTTCCGTAGCTGTTCAAGAATATTCCACATTGCGTTAAAACAGTAAATCGACTCACAGCAACTATTGAGCCCTTGCAGCTGTATCACGCACACATCACTATGATCCCAAAATCATTAAAATATTTTCACTTCCACGTCAATGCTTGAAGAAGATAGTAATGAATTCTGGGCAACTAATTTTGGAAAAATAAGGAAGCTATGAGGTTCTTTAAAATCGTAACAGAAATAAAACGATACATTTACAACATTCCAATGTCACAGAACAATTAGTACGGATCTTGAAGTATAGTATATAACAATTCAGTGTTTACAGATATCTCAAATCCTGAAAGCAAAACTGGTTCAAAAGACCAGCCAGATGAGACAAGCCAGGATGGAAGTTAATGGACTTAAGATATATGATTCTTAAGAAGATTAATGTATATATATTCAAGCACTTGAGACACCCTGAACAAAACTCTAAGAAAGCTGAATTACTTACAATATTGCTTACCTCTTTGTTTCTGCCTGTGGCATTTGACCAGAGGGGTACATCTGGTGGCCACCAGTGAGGTCTCTGAATAAGGCCTGGTGCACGGGTACTGTCTCCACTCCCACTGACTACCTTCATCAGAGCAGGGACAAATTCTCGCAGCTGACCCTGCACAGACAGACAAGACAAACTTCAGGCACTGGGTAGACACATTACACAAAGACAAACAGCAGAGCAGAGCAGAGCAGATCATGGCTCATATGAGATCCTGTTTGTAGGTACAAGATCATTATCTGTCTGTAATTACGGTTAATCATTACCTGCAAGTGCAATGTGTGAAATAAATTTAGTGGGTACTGTTGGTTTAGTTAACATTTGACTGCTTTCAACTGCCTGTATGGAACATTACATCCATTAGAGATGCTATAATTCACTCTTGTATTTGAACCATATCCATATCCATATTCAAGAATTCAATTCATTATTTGCGATCACTAGAAGCAAATATTCATGAAATTTTAAAGAAAAGGCATGTTTTGACTTAAGTTTGCATGGCACTGATCAAAACAATATTGGCAAAATGTAATACATCCAAGCCATGCAAGTTAATAGCCAACCCTCTCATATCTTTATTATATAATAAATGAATAAGAACTAACAACCAATTTTATGGCTCTGTAGAAACTGTATGTCAATAGTACCTGTAACCAAATTAATAAATATCTATTTATCAGTCAGAGACGTAATGTGTACGTGACACGGCCTATCGTCTCGTGTACGCGAGACGGGTACGCTCCGCAGTACTAACTTAAGCGCTTGACCCTAATTAATTCAATTACCATTGACCAACTCGAGTGGGTGCAAACACGGTGCGGGGTGATTAAAGCGTCCTGTAAAATCCCCAAGCGTGGTGGTTTCTTGACAGTCGTGAATAAACAGGTTTCTCGACCTCGGACTTCACAATTTCATCATTTGCTCTTTTACATTTATCTGAGAATGAGTGCTGAAGAAATTACAAAGGATGAACCTTGTATTCTGCAAGTCGTACAGTTTATTGTTTAATTCTGTCTAACATTAGATTGATCACTCGATCGATCTTTTGTCGGACAAAATGTAGAAAATAATCCTACAAAAAAAATAATGCTAGGCCACTACACGGCCCTCGGCTGTCTTGGCTCCGGCATTACAGCTACTAGAGACAAAAATTCAGAATTTAATAAAATTGCGGTGCCGTTTCTTGCACATTTGATGACAGCTCATGAAGTTGACACGTCGGCATTGGATGTTCGAGAATATAATTATGTCGGCTTTTGCTCACATGAGCTGTGTAATGGTATATTTAACATACCCTGTACACATGCGCGAGACTTTGTCAGCCAATCAAATGGCGCATGAAGCTCCTCAGATGTGAGGTGTTATCAGAAGCGTGCAGTTTTTGCCTTGTTAACCCATCCCAAAAAGGCTTTACAAACGTATGAACGCCTTTACACATTCAATAATTGTACCGTCTTTGAAACCAAGGTCTACCGCGTTCAAGGGTTTAAATATACGACAGGTGTATTTTTATTCGTATTATTTGTTAAATCTAAGAAATGAGTAAAATATTTCCGGAAGCATTATGCATCATGTTTTTTATAAATGTTTTGAAAACGTTTCTTGTAACTTTCGTGTTAGCATTTGATACAACAGTCTGCTTTTTCTTGGTGAATTCTGTGTGGAGTATTACTAGCTGATGTATCAACAGCTAAAACTCATAATACAATTAGCGTCTAATTACCGTATATGACCGTCTATAAGACAACCCCATGGATAAGACAGCCCCCAAACTTGACCCTTAAAATCAGTGTCAAAAATGTAATTTTCTGAATAAAATTGATATTTTATACTTATCCTGACTCATGCTTTTTTGCTTGTCTTCTTCTTGCTAACACAGTGGAACACTTGTATCTCCCAATTGAAGCTCCCTTCAATGTAAAATCACTAATTAG
>VKKT01000424.1:163455-175205 GCA_008038995.1 Haliotis laevigata
CCGCGGTTTAACCGAATCCGCGGTATCGCGAAGAGCGTTATTGCGAGGGATGACTGTATATGTATTCTTAAACTAACAGTTTTAAGACAACAGTGTCTATGATGACAATGATTTATGACATACGGAAGTAGATAAAGTAGTCCACTGATGTTTTACTTACCACTTGTTGTATTACTTGACTGGGTGAGACTTGATCAGCACAAGAAATTGGTGAGTGAGCACAATGTCATCTCCAGCGTCAAGTGTGCAGATGTCACGTGCCCCATTTGCACACAAGTACTTGTGAGCGAAACAAAGCTGTCAGTAAACATTATTCAACGCGATGACACACCTATGTGCGTTCGTGTACATGAAAATGTACTTACATGAGGTAAATCAGCACTGAATAAGCTTTCAGAAAATATTAAAATCTTGTTTCCGTGAAATTGGCACATAGGTCAAATTTGTCGTCAAAAACGGACTACTTTTGCTTGTGATTCTGAGAGGYGTCTCTCGTACGCGTAACGGATCTGTGAGGACARTTTGTTTGTCTATGAAGAGCAGTGGGAGGAAAGTAGACATGTTTCAAAGGGATGGCACACCAATGTGCGTTCGTGTACATGAAAATGTACTTACATGAGGTAAATCTGCACTGAATAAGCTTTCAGAAAATATTAACATCATGTTTCTGTGAAATTGGCACATGGGTAAAAATTGTCAAAAACCAACTAATATGACAGCAAACTGAAAACTTACGCAGGCGCATTATTTTTACATCGGTAGAAGTGACTCCCTCTCTTAGTCCAATGATTATACTTCCACCAAATGATATAGGCCTTATATAAAAATGTTATTCGTCATTTTGTATTAATTTATTATATATCCTCTTTGTTGTAATAAGAGAAAAAGATCCCCATATATAGAACGTACGCTTCTGACAGTCCAAGTCACAAGACAAATGTTTTGACTGAACAATTTAGTCAGGCACCAGTTACCTCCCCTTAATGACTCGCTTCCCCAGTCACTTCTACGCGAGACGGTTCGCACAGTTTTTAAGAAAGTAAACATGTTTCAACACGATAACAAACGGGTGTGTGTTGGTGTGCCTCCAAAGCTATATATATATTTGGAATCTGCGATGAATGAGCTTTCAGAAAATACTAAATGTAAGTTTCTGAAAAATATGCACATAGGTGAAATTCCCTGTTCAATATCGTCAAATATTGCTTAAATTTTGCAGATTTAACTATTTAAAGTTTWCTTTTTACGTTTTCATTCGTGTCAATCAATAACTTGAACACCTATCAATGACTGTAGCAAATTCTATTTCATTATTTTCGTAAATAACACTTTTAGACGCGTTTTTGTGTGACATGCAGAATTTCCCTGCCTGTGATCAGGCAGTCACGTGAATGAGTGACCCCCTCTCAGGTAGTCACTAGTACGCGTAACGGGGGACAGTCTCGCGTACACGTTACGTCCTCTACTGTTTATGCTTAGGTTTTTATTCTTGGACTAAACACCATCATAAAATATAACAAAAAAATAGCTGCTAAATTAAAACAAATAGGAGCATACAAAATATGTCAGTTTTCAAAATTTGTTTTAACAATTTGTCTGCCAGGATTACTTTGTTTAGAATTCAAGAAAAATCCATAGCACTGGCTGTATTCATTGCATGTACTATTTCGATAAGTTGGGTTTTGTCATTTCATATCAGGTAAATGCAGCTTGAGGCGAGCCAGTTCCCATATCAGTTATGTTATTGACATTGGCTTATGTATTTCAGACCAAAAAAACACCTTGTGGTGGGAATGCATCTCAACAGAAAACTTCCTCTGAGAAGATCATATGCACCATCTTCTAATTCATGCTCATCCTGTATGGTGAGAATGCATCTCAACAGAAAACTTCCTCTGAGAAGATCATATGCACCATCTTCTAATTCATGCTCATCCTGTCATCAGTCATCCCAACCCTTATACTGCTTGCATCGACAATAGTCGCAAACGCTTCCTGAATACATACCAGATAAGGATTTATATAGCTAAGTTTCAGCTTAACGATTTTAATCTCATAACTAAACAATAAGTACTCAAGAAAGTAATACAATTACTTGATCATGCATTAATACTTATGAGCAACAGTACACTTCATACACTGTTCAAAATGGGTTTATGTCTGTAACCCCAGCAAAATGGCACCAACTGGCCAACACAAAACAGCTACTATTTTGACTCAAGAAAGACATCAAATTATTCTTTATTTTGGTATTATTTATGTTGCTGATACTAGCAAACAGGGAGTGAAGAGGTTGATAAACCTACACCGAAAAGCTATGAAATTGCTGCCATCTTTCATTAGTTCCGGCGGCAACTAGTCATTTACATCAATTAGAACTGTATTAATATTACCTCCCTTGGAAATATGGCCCATGCCAAACACTATGATGTGTAGGCAAACCTATATATAACTCATCATTTCACAGTTGTCAGTATGTGATATTTTTAATGTCCTGTTATAATATTGGTTAATAAAAATGAATTTTAATAGTTCATGAAGTGGAACACTTTTTATGGATAGACAACTTCTTTGTTGCAGTAGTAGTTGCGACGTTTCGGTGTAGATCCATTTTGCTTGATAACGGTGTTAGGATCTACACTGTGTTCCACTTCATCATACCAGCTTCTAATTGCCACTTAAGGAAGTTAATAGTTCATATTTGTGCTTTTCAAGTGTTTGGGGACAAAGGGTATCAAGGGTGTTTGAATACGTGCAACTGAGTAAGGGTCAGCAAAGAATCTGTAAGTGTATTACCTGTGTCATGGTATTGATGGAGAGAGGTGGGAGAGAAGGCACACAGGATTCTCTATTTCGGGATCGACTAGCTCGTGGGCTCTCCTCCACTGCCATCTTTAGCTTGTTCTGTGGATCCAAAAAATATTTACATAAAAGTACTGCCATGGTTAATATTGGAAACTCAACAAAACCAAATCACAATAAAACGAAAAAACACCTGAAAGAAATAACATATGCAACTAAGTCCCTGCAACCCAAGTAACATACTGCCATCTAAAATTTGCAATATCTGTTGTTACTAAAAATATATAACAAGTAATATTGATATCCAAGGGGTTGAAATTGGTAAATAAAAATAACTGATCTGTAATTAGTAAAACAGGTGTTTGTGATCATTTAAAAGACAAATGGATACAACTTGCAATACACTGTGCCTATAAAAATCCGGACAAGTGGAAATTGATGTTTCTATCTTCATGAACATGAGACCATTTTGTAAATTTCCAGGTTGCCTAAATTAAAAACAAATGCAAAAATGTGAGCACGGCTCTCTAATACCCCCTTTGGTGACTCAACTTCAGCTGAACAACAATTAATAATGATTATTCTTTACAAAAATGTATGAAACTTTGCACTCCACCTTTCCTATAAACAAAGAAGCTGTTACCCAGATCTGCAAACATCCATTACATGATTGTAAAGTACAATTACTACAAATTCGATGTGGGGCTTATTACTGATTGGAAATATATCTTTCATAACCACACACACATATATATAACCTGGTGTCATCATCCATAATTTGATAAGTATTCATGTCAAATACTACAAAGATTCCTACAGACAACTGCAGCTAAGCAAGGTAGAAACAAAGGATTAAAACTTCATCCAACATATTGTTTGTGACCATGATATCTTATTTGAGGATGACCAGGTATGCTTGGCCAGTTTACATAGAGTATTTAACAGAGACCATACGCTCGGTAAGGGAGAGAGGCATGGAGAAAAACACTGAGGATTGTGAATTCTTCAAAAACAAACTCCTTACAAACCTGTTGATATTGACCACTGCACATAAGCAAGTGACACAAAGATTGGAGTGCCACTGATCATTGTATAGTGAGGTATACACTGTGGCAACTGCCTGGCTTTAAACAGCCAGGTGAACTATTGACCACAGACATAGAAACAATGGAGCTAAACATTGAAAGCTTGCCAGCTTCATCAGTGAGAATGTTTGAGAACTAACACTAAGCTCAATCCTCCCATACTTCAAACAAGGGGCAGGTTAAACTGGGCCGCTCAGATGAAACAAATGTACATGTTTCAATGTCCGGAGTAGGACAGGGAAGAAAAATACAACATTTCTACAACAGTCTGAAAACTGAAAAAAGCTTTAAGTTTTTAAATAAACTTACGTTTTGTTCTTGTCATTCAACTTTCAGTTGAATCCAACACAAAAGGAGTTTGAAAGCACTCTTCCCATATTCATACCAGATGCATCACTTCCTCAAGGATATCGCCAGGTCACTTCTATCATGTATTAACAAGATTATATCTTGGACAACACTGGCCTGTTGAGAATATTTATAAACCACTTTATTCTCAAAACACTATTGACTTTGGGCCACTGAATCAAGGTAGGCTCTGTCCCAAAAGCACTTTTACAATCAATATATGACTAATGAAGTTCCCAACCTTTCTACAAATATTATGATAATTAGACTCTGATGGGCTGGAGTACAGAATACTGCATACCTTACACAATATTGTTGAGGAATGTGCACTTCTTTTGTTAAACTAAGCACAGACATTGAGCTAACAGTCCTGAGAAAATAGAGTAATTATCTGCCACCACTAATCAGCTGAACCTGGCACAATGATGCGCAATAAGATTTTAAGGATTTTTTATTGTAAAACATCTTGAAGATGGAAGACAATTCGGATCATATTACAAAACTACCATAATGATTTCAGATGAAATTTCGTGCTAATTGCAAATGGAGCATAGGGTACAAATTCTGAGAGCCTCTTCTATACAGCAAATATCAAACAACAATGATTCTGTTACTCTGTTTCTTGTTTTATGCTGCACTATTCCACCTGTCTGACAATAAGCCTATACTTCAGTCTGACCCATTGAAATATGATAACAGGAAATCACAAAGTCCTCAAATCTGACCATTCAATCCATCGGGATGCTTCTTATGACCAGCAATAATAATTTCAAATTCTTATAATTCCTTACACGAGTACAATGTGTGAAGCCCAATTCTGGTGTCCCCTGCCGTGATATTGCTGGAATATTGCTAAAAGCACTGTAAAACCATACTCACTCAAATTCTTAAATGTTACTTTTTTCCAATAAATTTTTTCATTGTCAGTTCAGCAGGAAAGAACTTTTCTACCTTAGATCACTAATTTGAAATATTAACATTTAATTACATTACATAACTATCACATATGTATTTGTCTATACTTATGTCAAAACAAGTGAGTGAGTGAGTATGGTTTTATGCCGCTTTTAGCAATATTCCAGCAATATCACTGCAGGGGACACCAGAAATGGGTCGAAACAAGTGAATAATTAGACAAAATGCATTAGTATCTATTTAGGTCAGTCAAAGGAAGCAGTTCGAGAAAACACTCTTTGACAGCCAGGGCTCCCATGACCACTTCGTTACAATTAACCTGACATAAAATTCAAAAGTGTGGCCTAATTATTAACTCCCTGAGGCAGAAAATAAGAGGTGTAAGTAAACTATCCCATCAAATAATATCTTATCAAAACCATGTCACGTCCAATATTTGGTGGTTGGAAATGTTACTTCCTGCTTTGTATTTTGTGATTACCTTGAAAACATGGACAGTTCTTTGTATCCTTCACTGCAGTAAAGTGACTGCACAACAGAAACATTGGAAGCACCAAATACTACAGTTTTACTGATTAATCGGCCAAATTGGTTGGATGAAGGGGCCATATTATATTGTGCAAAGTTTAAAAGCATACATGTGTGTAGATCAGTGAGAGCAGAATGCACAGAGATGCACAGACAGCAAGTTTTGAGGCTTTCCCTCCCTGGCCCATGTGTAATACTGGACATGCCATGCCCATATCTCTGTATGTAAGTTAATAATGTTATTACCCAAATTTAAATCATCTTTATCTCTGCATACAAAACCATGACTACAAAACAACACCAATGAAATGGTACAACATTGTGTCGAGCGACATTTCATGGCAAATTCTCAACGCTGCCTCTTTATCTCCTGCTTGTTAAATGTTTGACTGAGCACAATTCTTGAAATACTTGCCCACAATTTGTACCCACGAATAGGATGTGTGCATCATACTGAAGATGACACAACATTTAATTAATTTATTTAATTGTGCGCCGATAAATATCATTTCTCAGTTACTGTTAAGTAATTACTGAATTACTAAAAAAATTAAAAAATCATTTTTCATATTCATTTTATTTAAACCAGGGCAAAAATCAGCTTTCTTTTTTTGTCAACTTTTAAAGTAGGTAATCTGATTGGGTGTATTATCCTATATTTCTTATCTTGTGGGAATTTATGGATACATGAATTTGTATCGAAGAGTGATTTGAGTAACTGTAACTCTGTAAGTAAGTATTTTGATAGTGTCCCGTATCTTCAACAACAAACCCACCCCCCACTCCCCCAACTTGCACAATCTGATCATGATTTGTATTTAGTTCAAAATAGTTGTAAAGCTGCCATCATTTTTCATGTTGGTCCAGGACATCAGTACTGAAAGTAATTTGCATACATATTGGCAGTAATTCAAAATCTAAAGGAAACCTTTCACATTCCAAAGCTCACTATGCAAGTGACCTGTTCTTCTTTGCACAATGTCCTGCACGCAAGCTATCTGACACCTTGGACATGCTCTCTTCCCTGTGAATGCACAATGTCCTGTACTCAAGCTATCTGACACCCTGGACATGCTCTCTTCCCTGTGAATGCACAATGTCCTGTACTCAAGCTTCTGACACCTTGGACATGCTCTCTTCCCTGTGATTGCACAATGTCCTGTACTCAAGCTATCTAACACCCTGGCCATGCTCTCTTCCCTGTGATTGCACAATGTCCTGTACTCAAGCTTCTGACACCTTGGACATGCTCTCTTCCCTGTGAATGCACAATGTCCTGTACTCAAGCTATCTGACACCTTGGACATGCTCGCTTCCCTGTGAATGCACAATGTCCTGTACTCAAGCTATCTGACACCTTGGACATGTTCTCTTTCCTGTGAATGCACAATGTCCTGTACTCAAGCTATCTGACACCTTGGACATGTTCTCTTCCCTGTGAATGCACAATGTCCTGTACTCAAGCAATCTAACACCTTGGACATGCTCTCTTCCCTGTGAATGCACAATGTCCTGTACTCAAGCTATCTGACACCCTGGACATGCTCTCTTCCCTGTGAATGCACAATGTCCTGCACTCAAGCAATCTGACACCTTGGACATGCTCTCTTCCCTGTGAATGCACAATGTCCTGTACTCAAGCTATCTGACACCTTGGACATGCTCTCTTCCCTGTGAATGTACAATGTCCTGTACTTAAGTTTATGACACCTTGGACATGCTCTCTTCCCTGTGAATGCACAATGTCCTACACTCAAGCTATCTGACACCTTGGACATGCTCTCTTCCCTGTGATTGTACAACAAATGCTCAGCAATGATTGAATTCATGCTTAGAATGTTGAGTAACAAGACACAGATTAAAAACAAATTAGTTGAATAGACAAGTTCACAAAACAGATGTTTTTTTCTCTAAAATATACCCAACTTATTTGTGAATGCTTGAATATTTCTTTCTACCTACTATTAATGTTTCTATTCAGCTGTTCTACCCCATAGTTGTACATGTAGTAGGACAATTAAAGTCACTTTGGGAAACGAGTAAACATGGGCAATATTCAGTCATTATCTAGAATGTTTAACAATATTATAAACAAAATGTTCAATAACAGATATAAAACAAAAACTTGAAAAGTTTTAATATTTCCCAACTAACAACCATATTCTCATGTGTATAGTGCACATTATATTTCACAAAAAATACATCTGTGTAGATGGAGGAGCATACAATCAGTGCATACCAAAAGAATTTGACTTTTCTCCCAAAGAGACAAAATGTTAACTGTTGATGTCTTGAAAAGCACCACTGATACGACAAAATGCCATTCTTATGTTGCAGATTACCTATTAATTTGTTTTAGAGACTGAAATAGACTCAAATTGGTTTTTACAATTAGTTTGTTGTTGTGTAATGCTGCAATCAGCAGTGCAGCAGCTATATAGTTAGTAAATAATCTAATCTGGATCTGATTCAATCCAGTGATTGACATCACAAGCACCGATCTATGTAACTGGGTTACGATGACATCAACAAAGTCAACAAGCCTGACCATCTGATCCACCTTTTACAAAAAGCATGGGTTGCTGAAGAAACATTCAAACTTGGGTCTTCACAGAATGAATATGAAAAGTATGTTGTCACAAAGCCATTACATTGGGATGCCATGATACAGCCAAGCATGTTACAATATCTTGATACAGAAACCAAGATATGATACGCATCTCTATACTGCACATACAATTTGTTTGGAACATCCAGTCATTAGGACGAGAATAGACTTGAATGAAAAATAAAAAGAGGACAACTCACAAGAGTGTAATACAAATCAACATGACACAATTCAATTCAACTATTCTGTATGCAAAAATGATAAGCATTTAAAAAGTTCAACTTCTTGCTTAGCTGATAACAAATGAACAATTTCCTGTTTTCCATTTTCACTCAAAACTTATAAGCTCTCAAAGTACACGCAGTTGACATCTGACTACACTTTATAAGGATCACAATTCACCAAAAGCATGGTATAAACCTCTGCACACTATGTCCAGATAGATTTCATTTTCAGAACAGATTCTCCAGTTGAACTGGCACACCAGAAGGATGGTGACTGATCAAAGGAGTGTACGTCTGTTGTACAGCTGGTGTATCAAATGTGAGCTTTGCATATCATACATCCTGTATTTCGTCTGCACACATTACTCGTGTAAGCTTCATAATAGACAGGAAACATAAATTGTTTACAAACTGATGACTTGAATTTCTAGGCAGGTTTTCTAATTCATTATCTTTTAACTCAGTGAAGATTTAAGTGTCCACATTTCTAATGTCACTGCAAGCTATCCATATGTTATTGTAGTTCATATACTGTATTATGACAGGCAGCAAGGAAAACCTAGTGAATCTAGTTCTGAAGCTCATTTTGTATCTGAAAGACAACCATGACTGAGGATAAAACAGATGGGGACAGTTTGAATCTGATTTTTAATATTGATGCAAGAACAACACTGACAGTTAATATAGGCTTAAAAATGAATCAATGCAAAATTCAGTGTACTGGATATAGATTGTGCAAAGTTTACACTGGTGTTTCGGTAAATTGTGACACCACTCCCATAATGCCAGTGGTATCCGTGTGGTTACAACAAATACATACAGTAAAAACAAAAGCGGCAACAAAAATAACAAGATATTGGAAAATATTACCTGTATCCCTGGAAAAATCATATTTTCAAATTAATTATTTTTATTTTAATGTTTTAGGTCCATAAAAATCACAAGTTTATATTTTTTTCATTTCTGTAGATCTTTAATACCATAAAAATTATTGGTCTGGTATGTCAATAACAGTGACAACTTGTACAGTTGACGCACTGATATACTTATGTGTTCAGATTATGCAAAACAGGATAAAATCAATGTCATATAATCTACATACAGTGTATTGTCTTCCAGTCATCAACAGATACAATCTCATTTTACTACAGTCAAATAACGACAAATAAGTCAGCATAATATCTGAGGAAGTAATCACTAATTTTGAAAGAGATATTCATGTTTTTCATGTTCTTGGAATATCAGGTGAAACTTAACTTCCTGGTTGTCCTGGTTTATACAAAACAGTTCAAGGTCAATATATATCCATTATCAGAAACACTGCCATCATAATGACTGCAAATAAACAGCTTTCAATACAATTAAGCAAAATATGCCAATTATGGCACCAGTAATTAGGTTTTATTCACACACAAAGCACTGAACAAGAACTGAACTGTCATTCCCTCTAATAAACCTAGCCCTTAACATTTGTTTTTTTAACAGGGAGAGGCAACAGATCCGAGCAGAGGGCCAATAAGAGCAATCTCAGCATCATACGCAAACAAAGAAGATGATGACGCCAAACAAAAGATATTGCCCCCCTCCGTCACCAAGAGCTGAAACGATGAAGTCGCCTGCCTCACGTACCATGTGCTGGCAGCCAGCAGTCTCCAGCCAGTGAGGCTGGAAAGGAAAAGGGTGCACTCTGCAGTCACTTCACCTGCACATCAGCCTTGTCACAGCTGCTACCGGTGACAATTGGGGGCATCTACCTGTTGTGGGTCATTGCTGCAGGCAGGCAGGCAGGCAGGCAAGCAGAGGGCATGAAGGCACCGCCACCACTGCACTCAGCCAAACAGTTGTGACTTGAATTTCTAAGTGGGTCAGGCTTTGATAGGACCGCTCGTCTATATTTAGAAACTAAGGCTAACAGTTCTTTGTGGTAGCTGGCAGGATAAGGGGGCTCTGGATCAAAGATCACCATCTCTAGGCATTCTCATATAAGTGGAAATGATCACTACGTTCAAGTAACTTTTCTACACTTGAGTGACCATTGTTTTAAGAGCAAGTGAAGCATGACAGTCATTATCAGCAGATGTGTAGGGGCCTTCCCATGTCAATGACAAGCTAAGAAGGATGAGGCTAGTTACCTGAGGGTAATGTCCTGTATAGTTGATACATCATTTCACAAAAGAGACAAACATACTAATTAAATGGGTTCTTTCAAAAAACATTGGAAAAGTTTGTTGTGTATTAATAGAATTCCTTATTATAGTTTCACTCAATTGTCAAGTTCTGAGAACTTGTGTGAACAGAAAAATTGGTTATCTTTTACCATATTGTATATAAAATCCAGAAATACTGCAGCCATAAAATGGTATATATGACTGTGGTCTGTAATTAGTTTGGACCAGACAAAACAGTCACTTAGCAGTTTGTTCGACAAGGGCCAGACACTGGCTCGGCAACAAAAATAGGTTTCTACAGCACCTCAATGTAGGAGCATGCTAAAAGAACTTAAGACTTTCCCACTCCAGTCATTGGATCACTGTCCACTTCATCATATCAATTCCAAACAAACTCATAGCAACTTCCACACCACTGCTTACATAAGTTAGTAATTATCAATGAAACTCAATGTTATGAAGTCAACCGAATCATACGATGACAACAACATTGTTTATCAATAAATTACACTACCATATAACTCAAGCATGCTGATCACATGAAGAACAAAGCCAAGGATTTTATGCTTCAATGGATTTGAACTTCTTGAACAAACTTAAATGTATGCCAAGTACTCGCAGAAACAGAAGCGAACTGTATGCTAACCTCAAACAAATTGAATAAGATCGTTTTTTAGCTGTTTTAATACCAGAAACGTTTGCTTCATAACATATAAAAAAGTCTAGAAATATTCTGCTTGAGTATCATTTTCCAAATCAGTGGTTCTGAACTGACATTATATGAAGCTGACTGTTTATCTGAGCTGATTATACATCATCACTGTTGATCATGTTATCATTTCATCTTTTAACAAGAAGACAAAGTCATCAATATCCCCCGCAATGGCAAAATACTTTTCATGATTATGTCTACGAGCTATGATTATGTCAAATATTTAGGTGTGTATATAGAAAAGTGGAAGGAGAGTATTGACAGGCTAAGTCAAACTTGTGGCCACGGACAAGCCAATAATATTTTATTCAGAATTCCAAAACTACCAAAAGGCACCAGTACACCACCAGACCAATCTAT
>VKKT01000425.1:118166-131520 GCA_008038995.1 Haliotis laevigata
AGAACTGTCACCAGCATTAAACTACGAAGGAAGTTCTCCAGACCCTGGTAGTAACCCAACGTTGTCTGTGACCAGCTGAGTGGAGCTCGCCTTGTGTACAGGAGGAGGACGTCATTTTCACCTGAAACCCGCCAAGAGGTGACCTGTGATTTAGTGTGGGCACAATGCGCATAGCGGTATACTTCCTCGTATACATGCGGATGCCACTCGGTAAAATTATTGGTGTGATGAATTCAATGAGGAAGGTTAAACGAACACAAACAACAATGAAAGACCCCTTTTGCTATGACTATATTATTTTTGTACTTGCTATTCATCGTTTACATTAAATGCTTATTTGTTTTATCCAGATTCGTGTCGTTTTTGTAAAAGTAAAGGAAGCAACTCTTGCTTGAACTTGGGTCTTGATTCAGTAGTCCGGACTATTCGCAATCCGGACGAATTTGCTGAGAAACGCAACCGTCCGGATTAACGAGGCTCCACTGTATTCTACTGGTCTAAACGATAAAGATGAAGAAATATAAGCTAATCTGTACTCACACACTGCTGCGATAACTTGGAGGTTGAAGACAATGAGCAGTAAGACTATCCAGAGAGTTCTCTTCCCATGCCTCTTCTTCATCACACAACGACCAGACTCCTTGATTGATCCAAGAATCCAATACTCGCAGAAGCTTTCACTCTCGAGTCTAGTTGTTATGGCCGTTAGGTTC
This sequence comes from Haliotis laevigata, assembly GCA_008038995.1. Taxonomy (NCBI): domain Eukaryota; kingdom Metazoa; phylum Mollusca; class Gastropoda; order Lepetellida; family Haliotidae; genus Haliotis; species Haliotis laevigata. The sequence goes on from VKKT01000425.1 coordinate 118,880, forward strand.
TCCAGACGTAAGGTAAAGTACACAATTCCTAAGAAGGAACATCCACTCATGAACGCAAAGACGAATGTGAAACTTGTATTGTCCAGCATGACTCCAGATGTGAAGACCCCTACAGTTCCAGCTAAGAAGATAACAGCCTCCAGGATTCCCAATCGCGTAGTTCTATTGGTGGGATTAGCAATGTGCGTCACGTAGCTGTTCACAGCCATTATCATGGCCGTGAATCCCCCACTCAGACCATTTAATGCACCAGCGATCATCACATACTCAACTTTACTTGAAGGGTAAATTGACAGAATCAAATACACAGTGGAAGACAACGTTGCCCCCACACTGGGTAAAATAGCAGGTAGTTTCCGACCCACTTTGTCACCCCAGGATCCTAGGATAAACACTACAATCAAACCTGACGGAATACGTTCTACAACATTTTTCTTTAAGATCCAGTAGGATGTCTCAGATTGGACATAATCCTCTTCTGTTTGGTGGTCCTCTTGGAACGTCTTGTTGCGCAGGCTTGTGCAGAAAGTCTCGTTGTACTTGTCAGTGCAGACCTTGTCATACACAAAGGCCTGGTAGGTTAAGTTTGTCAGGAAAAACGTGAGCATGTAAAGAAACAGACCTGGTTCGACTGTTATGAGATTCAGATCGAACTGTCGTTTGCAACATCTAATAACAGCCATATTTTGGACAAAATCTGAAATTACAAATGTGATTTCTTTGTGATTAACACATACTAGGTAAAAGTCATAATACCGCACAGAATGCATGTTTTAAAAACACATTAAGAATAAAATGTTTAAATCCAACATACCACAAAGATTGATGGAGATAAAAAACTGAGAATATCCGTCATGAGACATGATAAGATAACAATAAGGAGAAAACCAGTAGTATAGGACCACCACCTACAGTCAAATGTAAAATTTATAAATGATTTCTTAAAAGATGACAATACATTCCTTACTTATATAGAATTCGTAGAACTGTATGAGGTTAAAACAAATTTCCTTGAATATACAGGATTATTATCTTCATTGAAAACATATTCAAAACAGAGTTCGTTCAAAATTAATATTCAGAAAGATTTACCTTTTATTCCTCCTTATTTGGAAATACTACTCAAAGCTAAGAAAGGATGTAGCATATTTTACAACAGGCTTCATCACAAGGAAGCTATAAACCAAAAACTGCTTTATCAAAGTAAGTGGGAAAAAGAATTCAACATAAATATCACTCTCAATATATGGAAGACATATAATTTTATACCATTTCGAGCATCATATTGTGCTAGGCACAGATGACTTCAATACCGTATTCTCCATAGGATCCCCACAACCAATAAAGATTTATATAAATACAAACTAATAGAATCACCACTATGTACATTTTGCGATGTTGAAATAGAATCTATTATTCATTTATTATATGAATGCAAACATGTCCAAAAGCTATGGCAAGATCAACTAGAATGGATTGAAAATGAAACAGACACCCATTTGAAATTAAACGCAGAAACCATTATTCTCGGATTCAAAGAGAGAAGAAATGACGTACTGAATTTTATTTTGATATTAACTAAAGAGTACATATGTTCTAAAAAGTTAGCAAACATTGTACCTTCTCTCGCTGGTCTGAAACTAACATCGAATTACAATTACCACTTACACAAATTTAATGCATGCTCTCACTGCAAATACGACACTTTTGTTACATTTTGGTCGTGTTGCCACAATCTATTCACATAGATAATGACTTTGTAATTTGACTGCTATATAAAGCAACAAAAATGCTGACTTGTTAAATGTGCATGATAAACCCAGACCAAAACGAAATAAAGTGATACCCCCCCCCGAAAAAAAAACAAAACAAACCCCAACAACAAAAAACAACAACTGAGAATACCCAATAGAATGTGTTTTGTTGATAAAACATACGATTGATGCATTCTTGAATGTATATGCATTGAAGTATACATTGTAGGCGTGCTTGGAATTGTAACAAAACATGTTAGACGAGGTTTACAGCCTTAATTGCAGAACACAGACACACACAGACACACACACACACACACAGACACACACACACACACAGAAAAAGAAAAGACAACCTGACGGTTGATGCAAACAGGATAAAAGCTCCATTGTGTCTACACTTTACTAGTTTTTTTCCATCTCTTGTACCAGATTCTTCCATTTTGGATGGTAATGTTAAGTATTGATCAATTCAACAGTTGCCTTACTATCTCAGCCGAGTTGTATTAACGATGTGAACATACACACGTGCAGTGTATATAACACTTCATTTCGTCGTATATGTGAAGCCTAGTATTTAACTGATATTGTGCCAACAAGTACTTGTTGCCAGCAGTGAAGTATTTCCCAAGAACGTGACATACCCGGTGTGTAAGTATGCCACCACAACGTGATACACAAGGTCATGAATAATTCGACTAATGCCCAAGAACAAGGCATCAGACTAAAAGTACTTTCATTTTTAGGCAACCTTTAGCATTTCATTGTTTCCGCTTAATTTCAACTGAAGTTCACAACATGGTGTCAACAAAATTAGTCATCACTAATATTTTATTTGTGTTGAAGTTTTTATATTCTGATGTTCTAGAGTTTGATGTAATGGAGTTAATTAGGCTAGATAAGTGGGAAAGCGCATATCTCTATCATTTCACATTACGTCGAAACAAGCGTCTGAAGGTATGTTCTCAATAGGTGTTTTCTCTTATTATCATTTTCAGTCACTGGTTGACTTAATTCAAAATGTCTTGATGCTGAAAATAAATATGTCTGCTTTCCACCTACTTATTCACTGGTTTTACACACGGAATGTAACTGAATGTCACGATCGATACTAACAAATGGTGAAGACGAACTTGCCATGCTTTAATAGCTCTCCAGAATTTCATGCGTTGCCAACTCGGTTATACAGTTGAATGTGTAGTAGCTGGCAAGAACAATGATGAATATATCATTTTCGAGTTTGAAATGAAATATTCTCAATTGAAACAACGTAACCTTTGTTCATGCTCCACTGTCCAGTGTTATTTTCCGTCATTGAGCCTTTAACTAATATACAGAATGCTGGGTCATGGAACACATTATGCTTCAAATTGTCCTATAAAACAGGTACAACGTATAGAAGGCAATTCCTGTGTGACTAGCTATGTTTTGTCCGATTACAGGCCGCGGCTCATTAATCAGCACCTTGAGTCTGCCATTGGTAGCCTTAATGATGGACAATCTGTTAGTTACAACAGATGCAGGAGTGTTGGTTGTCGTCGTCAGACAATAATGTAAGGATCCGTGTGCAACAGACGATGATGACGTAGAAACGTAAGAAATACTTTTCTTGTGCTATGAGTTTTGTTTTGTCTTATACACACACACGTGTACAAGGTGCAGAACACGCCCAGCTTCTCATTGTGCTATACACTCATGAGGTATGTACACAAGACATTTCTTGTTCGACTAGCTTCGTCCGTCTCTTACTGATTCCGTTATTTGTTAGTTATTCTAAGAAATATCACACTCGCACTAGCTTGAAGGGGTAACTTACCTCATCAAGCCATATGGGTGAACTGAACGGGTGGGGAAAGACACATCCACAGGTTAAGGCACTATGCAAAACACCAACAATATAAAAGTACAGCAAAAGATAAAAGGTGATATCTATCAAGTCATTCTATCAATACGTGACAGAATAAAATGATAAAAGGTGATAAACCGTGTCAAGGGAGGTGTGTTTGCCCGGGTGTTTTTATGACCCACTGATTTAGATATCCCGAATCGGCCCCGGACTTTCGCTTGTAGTTAGATCACGTCCTGCATCCCCAGCGTGATAAACTGCAAGTTCAAATACAGGCCGCGGCGCATTAATCAGCACCTTGAGTCTGCCATTGGTAGGCTTAATGATGGACAGTCTGTTACAACAGATGCACGAGCCTTGGTTTGTCGTCGTTAGACAATAATGTAAGGATCCGTGTGCAACAAACGGATACTGTTGCATATCGTCTATGGCGTGGCGTCAGAAGATGATGACGTAGAAATTAGCTCCAATTTGCACTAGCACACAGTCGCTGAGAGGTTGTCAGGACAGACCTGCAGTCAGCAGGTATTCATAGACTATTTTCCATGTACAGGACCAATCCTGATGCAATTTTATGGTTCTCAACACTTAAAATGGTCTTTAGCCTTTACTTTAGGCTTTGCCGGTGACAGGTGTGGCACCAGAGGTGGTATCATCACGCAAAGAGTTGTGTTCGTGGTGTTGACTGATTTGGAGGGGAAGCCCAATGGTTTCGTGAGCCTTTTGTATCTACGGTCGATCTAAACTGACTGTAGTCCATTAAAACCATAATGCAATACAGTGTTTATCACAGTGTTTGACCCCAGTCCTTCTTCCATTCATGCGGGGCGGTGGGGTAGCCTAATGGTTAAAGCGTTGGCTCGTCACGCCGAAGACCCGGGTTCGAATCCCCACATGGGCACAATGTGTGAAGCCCATTTCTGGTGTCCCCCGCCGTGAAGTTGTTGGAATATTGCTAACAGCGGCGTAAAACCAAACTCAGTCAGTCAGTCAGTCTTCCATTCATGCAGCTACATGGTCCTGGACAGACATTTCACATGACAACGCTATGCCTCACACTGCAGTTCTAAAACGCAAAACTTCCACGTAACACCGGCGTTGATGCCTTTGGTAGCTTTCCCTTTCGCCAGACTTGAACACGACCGAACTCATTTGGAATTGACTGGGAAGACAAGTGTTACAGCAGATGAATCAACACCAGACCTTGCAAGAACGTACGCAAACACTCATTGAGAAATTGCAACGATTCCGGTTAGAGCGCCCCCACAGGTTCTTCTGTCTAAGGAAGTTAAAATGGCTATTGACCCTTCTGTTCCAACAGTTTTATAAGTTTGAAGTTGGCGACCGTGGCGGTGAGGTAGCCTAGTGGTTAAAGAACAAGTAAACTTTGTTTTTTGTACACTTGTAACCATTACATATGAAGGACTTGTGGTTAGTCTTAAGCGGAACACCAAATCCAGTCTTCAAAAACTTGTGGTTAATAAATACCGAGCGATTAAAAAAGCCGTCTGCTTCACTCTCGCCCGCCAACGAAACCACAGACAGGTTACGTAACTCTGTCACCAGAGCACTGCAGAATTTTCTAACAATTGCAAAGTGGGGTCTACGGATTCAAATGCATCAAATGTGTGTTTTTAATATCATAGCAGGAAATATATATCATATTTTTACATAAAATGATTGAATATCGAGGTAAAAACACAGAAATAAGATCAAACTGGATAAGTCATTATACAAGCATTAGAAATCTGAAAATCCTATACTGTTGGGATACTTTATTACAATCAGACAGTAAAGGGATAATTTCAAATAATGGTATCTGATGGGCATCCACCCTTCCTAATGTCCCACTGCAAATTTGACAGAATTGTCTATGAAAACAAGGTATAACTCGGAAGCTAGGCAAAGCAGGTGACAAGATGAAATGACAGTAGATTGTGAAAACATAACACTTTCATTTTTCACAACAATTGTCAGAATTTCAGGTTTAGACAAAACTGTAAACAGGATCATTGACCCCCGGAAATGTACATGAATTCTACACAGCCCTCGTATGTATACCTCACATTACGTCACGGACAAGCGCACCTCTGATTGGTTGAAATGTCGTTCGCGGGAGAGAATTGTGCACTGTTGTCATAAAGGTCGAGTTAATTAAGTTAATTAAATGTCGAAATGAGTAGTTTTAATGGCGGGGTTTCATCTATAACGATGCCAATAAATGATTTATGTATTTGTACCCCACAAGCGTGTATGTGATCTTTAAAGCGTTCGCTCGTCGTGCTGAAGACCCAGGTTCGTTCCCCACATTGGTACAATGTGTGAAGCCCATTTCTGATGTCCCCCGCCGTGATATTGCTGGAATATTGCTAAAACCGACGTAAAACTGAACTCACTTACTCGCTCACTATTGCGGACACCTACATGGCCCTGGACTGCCATTTCAACATCAGGGTGTTGTCATGGTAGTACTGGCTGATGACACGTCCGTGAATAACACTTAAGTTGATGTTGATGCAAGTCACAGTGATCCCACCCCATACCATTACAGAACCAGCCCAAGACACTATTGTTACCGGCATGAAAATGCTCAATTCGTCCACGCACCATTCCGTTGCGTCTGTCAAGGAGGTTCAAAGCAAACATTAACTCATCCTAACACACAACGTTTGCACAACGACGACTTGTAAAGGGTTGATGTGATGGGATAACACTTGGACGTCGGACGTGCAGGTTCCTCCTGTGTAGCCGATTACTAATCGTTTGTTCACTCACGCAAACACCTGTAGCTCTGTGTGGCTCATCTTCAAATAAATTTAGGATGCACTTTGAACACGATTTTGTAACTCAGACGCTTTGGTCTCTATTCTACAATGTTTACTTTTAGTAACTTGCTCTCTATTACAATACTGACTAACTTGACGCTATTTCGTATACCTGATTTCTGGTTTGTTTCATATTTCCATGTTTTAAAATATATTCCAATGTGTCAGACGTTTAATCACATTCCACTGGGCTTGTAAACTCATCGACCACACATTTTGGTTTAAGAAGGCACGACATATTCCGTTGTACGAAAACTTGTACATAGCTGTAGGGATCTATGTTACCCATGTTACGAATTGTCTGGCTTCGTATGTGCTGAATGAATTTGTAATGTGTGCTTGGCCACTTTCGACTAATAACTATGATTTCAGAGAGGGTCAATATTCTTCGTCAGTTGAAACAGTGAATTCCTTTGAAGTCATCCATGTCTCATGTAAAACATTTTTCTTGTACGCCTGAATCCACACGAGTGTGCCGTGGGATGCATATTGTTTGTCTTTGTGAGTTTGTTTTTCGGAGCGTGTTGCAATATATACAGGGTAATGTATGGCTTGATAACTATTGTACTACAATCCGATATGTACAATCTGTTGAAACCATAATACCAGCTTCAAATTGCAGCTTGGACAGCTGACCATTACTTCTCATATACACTGGTTACAGTTTGCAGAAAATCTGCTCTGCATTCTTGTAAACCACAGCTTCACAGCAGGTGCCCTATTTCGAGCAGAGAAGGTACCTGTATGATGTCTCACGTAGTCGGTTAGTAAACTATTATGCCATTTATGAAATATCAAAAGCGTTTTTTATTACAATAACTTTCATTGTGCAATACCAATTTCACGTCATCATTTTGAAAGTATTCCTGTTTTGGACCAGATGAATTCTTCACATCTCATCTAAAACTCGAAGGAATGAGTCGAGCTTGGGATTAACTGAGGGTTTGGGGGATAATTTTTGCCATTCACCTTGACCTTTAGAAAAAAATGTGTATCTAAGTTTAATGACAATTTTAATCAAATACAAACTATTAATCCTAAACACAATAGACCTGTAATTAGAAGAAATGTGGTCCCAAAATCCTAAAAGTCCACGCCCCCCCCCGACCTCCCTTCCCCCGCCCCAACGGTTCCTGTAAAATATATAAAATTTGGTTTTGTCTCCTTTATCCAGTGTGTTAATACTAGAACCTGATCTATCTGGAGTATTGTGTATCTCTCGAACATATTAATTAATATGTTCCGTTTGAACTATTTGTATTATGAAGGCAAATGATCTACATCTACCCGAGTTGTGACTAATGATTTTGTTTTACAAGTGAGTCGTCGCAGTCTCCACCTGAATGTCCTCTGAAACAAAAGAAACATACATACAGTTGTGTATACATGCATTTTTTTCTGTTTTGTCCTTGTAAATAAGGCACTGACTAATTTTCTCTCGAATATATATGTGACTGTCAATCTGGTTTTCGTGTGAACTACTCCACCACTGATCGGTCTTTGGGGTAGTCTAGTGGTTAAAGCGTTCGCTCGTTACGCCGAACACCCGGGTTCAATTCCCCACATGGGCTCAATGTGTGAAGCCCATTTCTGGGAGTAAATCTAAACTCACTCACTCCACCACTGATAACATTTTCACATAAAGGTCTTTGTGCACAAAATATTCTTTAGATCAAAAGGAAGATACAACTGTACTACCATTGTTTTCAGAAATGTTTTTGTCACTGTCTAATAGTGGTGAAACCAAGTGCCTGTATTCACGAAGGTGATTTGTTGTTTCGTCATAGGATGTACGTCAAGGATGCTTTCTAAGCCTGATATTGTTTACAGTGTGCTAAATAAACTAGCTACAGACATGTATGAACATTGTGATCCTGTTATATTTGTCATCCAGTACATAAGGGATATGTTCATAGTATCCTCTATGTACAAGAAAATATCTTCTACGTATATGATAACCGCCCGTATATAGGACATACATATGAATATGTTGAATAACATTCATATGGCGGATTTGAAAATACATTATTTAGTTGAAAATCAAATGTTTCGTTTCAGCTTCGGAATTAACAAAGGATACATCCTCAATGCAGTTATTGGCATTCAGAGGCAATATTTAGAAGCATTTCACCGCATGTTCTTTCTGGATATGATCAAATAATCTTTTGAGGGCATTACCAGTCAGATGGTATCCTAAGCAATACCTACTGGTACGAAAGGGTTTGAAATGGGGTCAGGATTGTCGCAGTTTCGTGATCTGGGCCTCCTTTCACAAAGCACTAAGGTGATCGTAAGTCACTAAGGTAACCTTAGTGCAATGTTAAAGAATGGGAGTTCAGGCTAACCTTAGTAAAGGTTGCTTCGTGAAAGGAGCCCCTGGTTGATAAATGCTGCTGATATAGTTCACAAGTCAGTGGCGTACCCAGGAAAGTAATGAAGTGTAGGCACAACTGGTCGTGCGAGTGTGCGTAGGGCGAGACTTTAAGAGAGGTTTTCCCCCACCCCCGACCCCACCCACACACCAACCCAACAAAATTTTCATAAAAGGGTTGCTCCGGACAGCATTTCCTGCTATATTTTTCTGAAAAAAATTATTTCCAACTTTTCATCAAAATATGTTTTCATTGGGAACTTACTGAAACTGAACTGATACATCTAGTATTCTATAACATATATTATTACGTATTTAAGCAAAGACAAAATAGCTATTTCAGCAAAAGTCGTTATTCTATTTGGCTGTAAAATGTTATGTACCAGCTCATTTACGTTTTAAAATATAAGAAAAAACATAGAAAGGGAGACAACTCTCGAAAGAAATAGATCCATAACATCCCACATGTGAAACAAATTGCCGAAAAAATTAAGCGTAGGCACGTGCCTAAAGTGTTTAATAGCAGGTACGCTACTGCAATTGATGAGCGTGAGTGACGCACAGCTGACAGTGCTGACCAGTCGTAAAATCATATACACTTGGGGTATTCGCAAGCTCAACAAGACGTACCTTTGCTAATGTCTCCTGTGTCTACTGTCACGTTTTTGGTAATCATAGCATCATCCAGCACCAGTCTTTTCAGAACAAAATGAAGCCATCTGAAAGTACAGATGGGCATGAACATTGCAACGTATTTAAATCTATAAAAGACATATTGCAACTAATATTTTTTTATGGGATGTTTTTCGATATTCTTCTTTGTCTCTAAGGACACAGTGACCACTCACAGCATAATCCCAGTAGCGACGCCACACAGACCAGCAGCCAGCATGAAGCACAAGCCAGGGAAGAAATCAAGGGTTGCTGGGTAGAGGGCATTGAAAATCACAGATGCCATCAACCCACCCATGCCATCCACTGCAGCCGCGAGTCCAAACATGCGCCCTGTAAACAGGTGAAGAACACAATGAAAGTGGCCATGCGTATATACCTATACAACATTTTGGAGCATATTCTTTGTATTTAAAGTACAGTAAACGTTCTGATTCAGTTTTCATGTTTCCGCTCCAAATGCCCAGTCTAATATCTTTTACACGAAATCGCATGTTCATTCAATCATTCATTCGTAGCAGTATGATCTTTACAACGTCATGTTTAGTCTTAGCCCTACCATGTTCATCCGGCCTGACCAGACTTGACATGATTGACCGAAGAACAGCCAGTGGAAAGCCTTGAAACATGGAAATCACTGACACTGAAATAAATGTGACATACATTTGATGTACATGCTAAGATATGCAATCAACTTGTGAATCATATTCAACTATCTGTTTGGTAATTATAATTATATACCTTTGTGATTGTGACCAAAGAAGGATGAACGGCATGTGTACATTTCAAGTAGTTGCAACTTACCTATAAAGACTTGCCATGTCTGTTTGCTGAGTCCCAATACCACCAGACCGATGAGCTTGGACGTCAAGCCCCAGAGTGATAAAGTGGTGTCCCTCAACTTCCTACACAGAGGAAGAACTGTGAACAGCATGAAACTACGAAGGAAGTTCTCCAGACCCTGATAGTAACCCAACGTTGTCTGTGACCAGCTGAGAGGAGCTCGCCTTGTGAATAGGAGGAGGACGTCTCCTTCACCTGTAACACACCAAGAGGTGACCTGTGATTCAGTGTGGGTAGAATGCATATAATATACTTCCTCGTACTTCCACTGGTATAAAGTATCAAGAAATAAAGGTTAATGTGTACTCACTCACTGTTCCGATAACAAGGAGGCTGTAGACAATGAGCAGTAAGAAGATATAGAAAGATCTTTTCCCTTCTCTTTTCTTCATCACACAACGACCTGACTCCTTGATAGATCCCAGAAACCAATACTCGCAGAAACTTTCACCCTCGTGTCGTGTTGTGCTGGCTGTTAGGTTCTCTAGGCGTATGATAGCGTATACAAGTCCTATGACGGAGCACCCAGTTATGAAAGCGAAGACGAATGTGAAACTCGTACTGTCCAACATCACTCCCGATATGAAGACGCCAACTGTTCCAGCTAAAAAGTTAACAGCCTCTAACAATCCTAATCGCGTAGTTCTATTGGCGGGATCAGCAATGTGCGTCACGTAGCTGTACACAGCCATCAGCTGAGCCGAAAACCCCCCAGACAGACCATTTAATGCCGCAGCAACCATCACATACTCCACTTTACTTGAGGGGTAAATGGACATAAGCAAGTACACAATGTAAGACAACGTTGCTCCCACACTGGGTAAAATAGCAGGTAGTTTCCGACCCACTTTGTCACCCCAGGATCCGAGGATAAACACTACAATCAAACACGACGGAATTCGATCTACAACATTCTTCTTTAAGATCCAGTAGGATGTTTCAGACTGGACATAATCCTCTTCTGTTCTGTGGTCCTCTTGGAACGTCGTGTTGCGCAGGCTTGTGCAGAAAGTCTCGTTGTACTTGTCAATACAGACCTTGTCATACACTAAGGCCTGGAAGGTTGGAAGTGACAGAAACATAGCCAGCATGTAAAGAAACAAACCGGGCTCGACTGTTATGAGATTGAGATCGAACTGCCGTCGGCAACATCTAATCACAGCCATATTTTGGACACAATCTGAAAATAGAAATGCGGTTTCTTTTTTACTTAAAAAGACTGGGTAAAAGTTATAAAGGAACACAATTAAGGCTCTAGAAACATTAATAATAAATCGTTTACATCCACACATACCAGAAAAAGTGATGGGCAGGAGACTCAGAACAGAACACAATCGACTGGATTTGTTTGGAAAATATAATTGATGCACTGATGCGTTCTTGAATGGATACGCATTGCGTTATACATTGTAGTCGTGCATCAAATTTACCATTCCCCCAATGTTAGACAAGATTTAAAGCCTTTATAACAGAAACTTCATATCTGATAATGAGTCACATTTTGGCGTCCGATGTTAAGTTCCCCAAATAACCATGGTTGGTGGAATTGGAATAAGCAAAAGTTCATCATGGCTCCACTTTACTGCTTGCGCATCCCTTTTAGCAGATTCTTGCACTGTCAATGCTGATGTTATGCATAAAACAAGTCAAAAGTTCCCATATTATCTCAGCCGAGCTGTACCAAAGATATGAACATATATACCTCCAGTGTCTATAGCATTTCATGATGAGGTTTCTTTTGAAGCCTGGTATTTAACTGTGATTGTGCCAACCAGTGGGTTTTTTACAGGAGAGAAGTAAACCACAACAACGTGACCCACAAGGTGGTGATTAATTCGACTGATTTTCACATATTATGTTTTCCATATTATGACGATTTTCAAATGTTAAACCATATATGGCAGCTATATGGCATTGTATAGCAACGTTGCATTTGTATTACACTGTTTTAGATACATTTCAGGACAACATTATTTCATTAACAATTGGCCAACGCTGATATTTTTTGTAAGCAATACTGTTTAAGATATCATATACTTAGGAGATAAACCTACTGTTAGGGAAAATCAGAGGTATATAACAAAATTATAATAGCTCTAAATTTCATTTAAAACCGAACGCGTAGCCATGACAATTTTATGAACAATTTCAGGTGGAGCTCTTTCTTTGGTTACGAGTCAATACGTGAAGCGGCCTCGCATTCCAATCTCAAGTGGCATCGCCCGAAACGGGGTAATTGGTGGCAAACCGTCAATGACTAACAAACTTCAGATTCAGTAATAACAAATCACGTTTTGTTTTTTCAATGCATCAATCACCAATCATTAACT
>VKKT01000425.1:182357-193687 GCA_008038995.1 Haliotis laevigata
TCTCTTGTTTTTTATAGTGCCCTGAAGAAAGAATGTGAAGTTTCTTTTTTGACTCAGTATACATATTTGGCCTTGCTCTTGCTCTCCTACTGGACGCTATCAGTAACAATACCCGCCCTGTACTGCCCATAAGGCGGTAAGTCACAGTGACCCCATCCCACAGCATTGCTGAGCCACCATAAAAAACATCGTTCTGATCATAATCGGCATGAAAAGGACCATTTCGTCTACCCCACACTTTGTTGCAGTTCCTGAAGTGATAAATGCATTGTGTAAAAAAGACCCGTTTAATTGAATTTGCAATGATATCTTTCAGTCTGGTTTTCATCATTGAAATGTATAGACAACATACTGACACGTTTCACTGTAAATTCCGAATTTTACCCCTACCGTGTTCACATGCATGAATTTGAGAAAGACGTTGTGAATAACGACGAAAAACGGATACGATAACTTCGCGTTTATTGCATAGAGTGACGTTTCAGCGTTTCCTTTACTGTACTTTTAAAATAGCTTAATAATAATATTATGATGACATTGTCTGAACATTACAGTTTGGACATATCTGACGAATACTTCCCATATAGCAAAGTAGAATTACACAATAGTAATATCACAGTGGATGCTAAAGCAGGTACTTGTGTTGAAAAATGCTACACTTGATGACAAATGTATAATATGATATAAAAGTGTCAATAATATATCCAAAAATATGTCATTAATACTGATTTGCTCACATTTCAAGGAATTAAAAATGCTGCTCTTTAGTTTCTTCAGAGGGGAATTATAGATGTGCTTATGAGCACAAAACGTGTACCCAAAGCCAGATCACCCTTTCAATGTGCGCATGTTGAAGCATCTTAAAATGTAGTAAAGGTTTTACAAGACACATTTACAAGGACACATTAATCTTTAAAGGGACATACAGCTACATAAATTGGGAACTTCAAGATTTTTCATAAAGAATATATTTATTAATAAGAAATTGAGAAATATAATTTAAAGACAAACCGGTTTGAGGAAAGTATAAGAAGAATAAACACGAATAATGAACTCTTCAATATTATTTCCAAAATAGAGGCACCAGATTTGTTTGTCTGTCGTTTAACATCGCACTCACCAATATTTCCTTTATATGTGACGGCGGTCTGTAAATAATCGCGTCTGAACCGCACAATCCATTGCTCAACAGCATGAACATCGATCTAAGCTACTGAGATACGATGACATGTGAGCGAGTCTGACCACCCGATCCCGTCAGCCTCGTACGACGAGTCAAAACCAATTCTGACCTGGATCTCCACGGGTATGAGACTCCAGAGACAATAATGTATATGTCATGTGCATTCACCCACATGTGCAGGGATTTCACAGATTTGTTCGAAAATACAAGAGGGAGAAAAAGTAATATTTATGCTCAAGATAAGCCGGCTGAAAAAAACTGAGAAAATAAAGAGAGTGACATAAATATCTAAAAAAACCCAGTTTTTTCTCTCTTTTTAGCCCTTTGTGTTGATACTTGAACTCGATCTGGAGTATTGTGTACTGCTCGAATATATTACTATTGACATATTCGGATTTTATAGGCAAAAATCTGACATTTGCTCGACACGTGACGACTGATTATGATTACATGTGGGTCGTCGAAGCCTCCACCTGAATGTCCTCTGAAACAAAAGAAAAATAAACATAGTTGTTTACAAATGCACCTGTTCTTCTTTTACAGTCCCTCATTCACTTTCTCTGAAACACATATTTGACTGTCAAGCTGGTTTTCGTGTGAGCTACTCCAAAATCTGATAACATTCACATACTAGGTTTTGTGCACAAATATTTAGTGGACCAAAATGAAGATACAACTGTAGTTTCACTGATTTCAGAAAGGCTTTTGATTTGCCACTATCAAATAGTGATGATACCAAGAGCATTTCGCAGCCTTTCGTGTCGTCATGTCGTTTTCGTCAAGGATGTATTCCAAGTCTGATATTGTTTACTTTCCTCTTTAATAAATTAGCTGAAGTCATGAAGTATGAAATTTGTGTTATATTTGTAATCCAGTATTTAAGGGATCAGGTTAAGGTGTCTTCTTCGAACAGAAAATTCTACGTAGATGATTGTTTTAGACTGTGAAGCTAAAACCCGTCCATCTGTATGGAGTTCATACTTGGAACCGACATTTTGTATTAGTTAGTCTGAAATGGCGTCTCGTTTGTCGCGGTTTCGAGATCTGGTTGATAACTGCTTCTGATACAATTCACGATCGATGGGGGTGTGTGGTGCACTGAGATGCTTAAGCTGAAACAATAATGACCGGACGTAAATTGTACACACTTCTGCATTTTTCACAAACTACTAAGGGCATACCTTTGTTTTTGTCCTCTGTGTCTCCTGTCACATTTTGTGTAAGTACCAATACCCGTCCTCTCATATCAAAATGAAGCCATCTGTAATTCAAGTACAGAAGGAACATGACCAAATGCAAAATATTTACGATATTTTAAATGCCTGGCATAACATACTACTAATATTTTTATGGATTTTTGTCAATACCCTTCTTTGGCTATAAAGGTAAAATGACCACTCACAGCATAATGGCTGCTGCAACGGCACACAGACCAGCAGCCACCATAAAGCTGAGGCCAGGTAGGATATCAAGGGTTGCTGGGTAGAGTTGGTTGAAGATCAGGGATGCCACCACGACAGCAATGCTGTCCATTGAAGCCAGGAGTCCAAACAAGCGCCCTGTAAACAGACGATGAACATATTGAAAACAGGGAATGCATACTAAGTATATATTTTAATAACCCTCTGTTGCATTTAAAGAACTTTCAAACCCGTTGCTCTCATTCAGTTTTGATGTTTGTGGTGACATAAGGCTAAAACACCAGATGTCCTGTTTGATTTAATTATTAACATCAAATCACATTATCACCTCACTCGTTAAATATATGGCTGACCATATGTAGAATGTTAAGCCTAAGAAATGGGATACAAGCTTTACCTTGTTCAGTCGGATACCTGTTATCATCATTCTTTGCCAGCAATCCTTTAGATAATGTTCACATTTCTTTGTCCTGTACGCCAAGTGGAGACAACCGAGACTGACTTATATTCTGTCGTTAGCATATAAGAGTACTACTTCCATTGTGATCCAAGCTTTGCTTATTCAATCTTTACAACATCATGTTTGTTCTTAACCCTACCCTGTTCAGCCTGACTGACCATACTTGACAAGAGTGACCGAACAACAGCTGCTGGGAAGCCTTGAAACATGGACAGCAGTGTCACTGAAACGAAATGAAGTGATTGCTGGCACAACGTTTACACATCAGTGGCGAGTGTGACAGATACATTTGATGCTCATACTAGGACATGCAACCATCTTGTGAATCAGGGACGGTGGGGTAGCCTAGTGGTTAAGGCGTTTTCTCGTCACGCCGAAGACCCGGGTTCGATTCCCCACATTGGTACAATGTGTTAAGCCCATTTCTGGTGTTCCCCGCCGTGATATTGCTGGAATATTGCTGAAAGCGGCGTAAAACCAAACTCACCCACTCACTATTGTGAATCACAATCAACTATATGTATTGAATTTTCTAATTATTTACTGGATGAGGACTAAGAAGGATGAATGACATTTGTGCACTTAAAGCAGTTGTCATTTACCTAGAAAGACGTGCCATGTTCGTGTACTGAGTCCCAATACCACCAGACCGATGGCTTTGGAGATCAAGCCCCAGAGTCCTACGGTGGTGTTCCTCAACTTCCTAACCAGAGGCAGAACTGTGACCAGCATTAAACTCCGAGTGAAGTTCTCCAGACCCTGATAATAACCCAAAGTTGTCTGTGACCAGCTGAGTGGAGCTCGCTTTGTGAACAGGAGGAGGATGTCCGCTTCACCTGCAGCACGCAAAAGAGGTGACCTGTGTTTTAGTATGAGCATAATGCAAACAATAAGAATTAGAAATAAAAGTCAATTTGTACTCACTCACTGTTCCGATAACAAAGAGGTTGAAGATGATAATCAGTATGATGATATAGAGAGTTCTCTTTCCTTGCCTCTTCTTCATCACACAACGACCAGACTCCTTGACAGATCCCAGAAACCAATATTCGCAGAAACCTTCACCCTCGAGCCGTCTTGTTGTGCTCGCCGTTAGGTTTTCTAAACGTATGACAGCGTATACCAGTCCTAAGAAGGAACATCCACTCATGACGGCGAAGACGAATGTGAAGCTTGTATTGTCCAACATGACTCCCGATGTGAAGACTCCAACTGTTCCAGCCAAGAAGATAACAGCCTCCACGATTCCTATTCGAGTAGTTCTATTCTTTGGATCAGCAACGTGCGTCACGTAGCTGTACGATGACATCAACAGGGCAGTAAAACTCCCAGAGAGACCATTTACTACAGCAGCGATCATCACATACTCCACTTTACTTGAAGGGTAAATGGAAAGAATCATATACCCAATGTAAGACAACGTTGTCCCCACACTGGGAATAATTACAGGTAGTTTCCGACCCACTTTGTCACCCCAGGATCCAAGGAAAAACAGTACAATAAAACATGCCGGAACACGTTCTACAGCTGTTCTCTTTAAGATCAAGTAGGACGTCTCAGACTGGACATAATCCTCTTCTGTTTTGTGGTCCTCTTGGAATGTCTGGTTGCGCAGGCTGGTGCAGAAAGTCTCGTTGTACTTGTCAATGCAGACCTTGTTATACACAAACGCCTGGAAGGTTGGAATTGACAGAAAGAGTCCGATCATGTAAAGAAACAAAACTGGCTCGACTGTTATGAGATTCAAATCGAACTGCCGTCGGCAACATCTAATAACAGCCATGTTTTGGACACAGTCTGAAAAATACAAATGGTTTGTGTGATACAAGCACACTGAGCAGAAGTTCTAAAACAACACAGAATGCACGCTCTAAAACACAGAATAAATCGTTTTCTTCCACGTATACCACAAAAACTGATGAACAGAACACTGAGAACAGAACCCATTAGAACTGGTATTTTGAAAAAAAATAATCTGTCATCAATGAATTCTTCAATGGATACGTATTGCTGTGTATATTGTAGTTGTCTATGCACAATACTCAACAATATTAGATAAGATTCACAGCCTTAGTACAGGCTCGCGGACTTGGTTGACACGTCATCGGTTCCCAATTGCGCAGATCGATGTTCATGATGTTGATCACTGGATTGTCTGGTCAAGACTCGATATTTACAGACCGCCATTTAGCTGGAATATTGCTGAGTGCGGCGTTAAACTAAACTCACTCACTCACTCACAGCCTTAATAGCAGAAACTTCTTATATTGATTTGCAGTTTTGCACACATTGCGCATTTTGGTGATAATAGTAGGAGAATCAAAGCTTCATGGTGTCTGCAATTTACTATTTTACGCATCCCTTTTACCAGATTCTTTTGGATGGGGACGTTAACCAAATCAAGAGTATCAAAGATGTGATCAAACACACCTGCAGTGTTATAACCCCCCATGACGTGGTTTCTAAAGCCTGGTATTTAACTGGCATTGTGCCAGCCAGTAGGTTTAGTCAGCATGGAAGTATACACCAACAACCTCATCCCATTCACGTGACACATAAGGTCGTGATCGAGTGGCTTGTGCCTGGCAACTGTGTGACGTCAGGCTGAGAGTACGTTTTGGGTCTCTGTCTCGTAGGACAGGACACTCAGTTGTACATTCATATAATATTCACAGCTATTAACCTATTTGTTTGTTTTGTTTTGTTATCTGTTTGTTTCTGAGGATAGGCCAGACTGGATATTCTTTCCCCCTTACGTTCTATATTTTATATTTTAGGACAATTTTCAAATATACTCAGCAAATAAACGTTAGTAAACAATGTGCATGTTTTAATTTCGTGAAATTGTAAGTTCACGTACAAACATTTACTTTGTAGCTTATAAAGATGAAAAACACGTGTGAAAACTTCATGAGGCCGTTCGGTGCATGTTTACTTAAACTGACCACGCACATTCAATTCGAGCTGGAAAAACAAATTGAACATTTCATTTTAATGTTTGTTTGGAAATGGCGCGCCTTTCATATCGAGCATGTCAACATGCTATGGGGAGGCTTGAGGCTGGTCAGTCTGCAAGAGCCTTTAATTGCTTACGACAAATAATTATTAATCTTGTGCATTAAACCGGAATTGCCTACCGTCCAAGGCCGGGAGCGTCACTTGTAAACTCACTCCGGGAAGATCAAGCAAAACGATTACGTCATCTTCGGAACAGATTTGTCAAAGCAACTTCCACAAGTGAGGAGATGTTTGGTGGAAGAATAATTGCACAAACTCTCAGAAATTGCTTGCGTGCCGCTGGTCTTAGCGCCCAAAGATCCCATAATGGACCAATTTCAACGCTTCTTCAGCGCCGCAACAGACTCGCGTGGACCACAAGACACAAACGGTTCAATCCCAAACAGTGTAATTCGGTTGTCTCGACATTGAGATTTGCCGACGGCCGGCTGAACGCAGGCGAGGTGAACGTCACGCCCATATCTGCGCCTGTGAAGCATACAGATTTGGGGGCTGCAGCGTAATAGTATGGGGTTTGTTTTGTGCACACGGACCTTCTCCCCTTTCGAGGGAACTTAAATACTGCCCAGTACATGGATCAGATTTTGCAACCGGTCTTGCTACCATTTATGCAGAGACATGGCCCTGGACTGACGTTCCAACAACACAACGCTAAACCGCATACGTTAATTCTTAAAGTCCATACATAGAATGTTCTACGAAATGCCGGTATTCAAGTTCTGCATTGGCCGTCGTGTAGCCCCGACCTCAGTCCTATCGAACTGGGTCGACGTGTTCGTCAGCAAGTCAGTCCACCACAGTCGACGTTGCAAGATCTTCAACGTCAGTTTTGAGCAATGGCGACGTCTTCCTCGGGGTGTGTTTACTAACGTTCTAAGATCCATTTGCTTTCTCATATCAAGATGTTCTACGCACAGCATACAACTAAAATTATTGTCAAAAACATAACAGTAAAAACCTAGTCCCAAAACTCCCGAGTGTCCAGTTTTCCGGTTTGCTCAGTATATGAAGCCCAATATGTCATGGTAATTTATTGCTTCTGTTAAAATTCATAAGTTTACAACATTGTTTCAACAACAATTATTTAAGCAGTGGTGTAGAAGTTATCATATGATGCTGTGCACCATTATCATGTCAAAACAGATTAACTGTTGCTCTGCATATGTACATAGATTTTTGCAAGGTGGCTCAGATGGTAACAACGGATAGTTTAGTTGACATGTTAAGTAACGAGTAATCGTCTACGCCAACACACCTTCTCCTTTAAAGATGCACACTCACAGACGCAATAACACTAATGCTGTCACCAAAGCTCTGAAACCTCCAATGTGACAACCAACTTCATCCACTAAGACAAAACCCTATCGTCGACCACTGGATGATTCAGATGGCGTGAATGGTCAATAAACTACGCTCAGAGTTTCCATACTGTCGTGTAAATGGTGAGAAAAATACACCCCAGCTGGAAACGGAAAGAAGACCTTCTCATGAGCGTATCTTGATAATTTTGGTTGTGTGGTATTGTTGAGAATGGCAACGAAAATTCAGTTTAAGGGTCTAAATGGAAAAACAAACTCACCACCTCCTTTACGTTTATCTTGGTCTTGGGGAAACGGAGACAATTGATAACGGCAGTGACGACGAAGAGAGAACAGATACGTATTTGGCAGATGAATGTATATGTGATTATCTGCAGATCTCTCTTACGTTCATGTTCCAGTTATTTTAAATAAAATATTCTCAGTTAAAACAATTGAACGTTTTCAGCAAGGATGTTCCCTATCCAAGAAATGTCATATAGGAATGGGGTTTTTTTCAAAAAGAAATTGTGCCCGTAACTTAATTACAGGAAGTTGCGGTATTCCCGCACGCCCAGCTTTTCTTTGTCCAATACACACAAAGAAACCTACACAAAGACTATTTTTCCGACTGGACTTGAGTCCGTTATTCGTTAGTTATTCTAGACAATTTGCTGGAAAAGATCCATTTAACACAGATAACTTACCTCATTGCATCCATACGACAACTGAATGGGTGGAGAAGGAGATACGTTGACTGTCAGACACACAATCACTGGCTAAGACAACATATACTTACCACGAGTGCAGCAAAAGATAAACGGTGATGCATATGAAGTCCTTTTTTTGAAACGTGGCAGAAAGAAATGATTGGCTCCTGGTATTACATATAATAACTCCTTAGGTATGTCAGTCCCTGGCGTTCGAATTGATATATGTTTTTCTAGATATCAATATACGTAGGGATGTTTCCCCGCTGAAATTGAATGGGTTGATGATGATACAAGTATCATAATCTAATACATGTATTTATATGCACACACTGCGAATAATTACTAACCCTCCCAGAGACAGTATGACGACAAGGAGTACACGTTATTTCACAGAGTAGTTGTTCAACAACCGACCTACATCTCTAGGGAGGTGGACATGTATTTGACCCGGGTTGTGACAGTGACGCGGGTCTTTCGTGACCCACTGATTTAGGTATCCATTCGCCTGTCGTTACGTTTCGAAGTCCCAGAGCATTGTTGTAAATGGAATGTACACTGCAGAAGTCCATGTCAGAACGGGTGGTGGTGGGATGGCCTCGTGATTGGGGTCGCACACTATTTTTCACCCGTTTTCATGAGAGTTTTAATGAACTGTTAATAAACATTCAATAAACTTTCAAGACAAAAGGGAGCAGGTGCGCACCCCTGCACCCTCCTCTGGATCCGCCTATGAAGATTGTCATAAACACGGCCATATTCACCGCGAGCCCTGATACCAGCTTAACTGATCCTGGCTGTATTATAGCCAAGAAGCTGCACTTTTCCTTAAAACGTTAACTTGAATTGAACGTTAACTTGAACTTCTGTGAGTGACATTTTAGAATTTGGGAATTATAAACGTAATGGATAACAGAATAATATCAGAACAACTTTCAGCCTGTTTGTTTATCACTGAAATGAACAGCAACACACTGACACGCTTCACAGTAAATTTCGAATTTTACCCTGACCATTTTCACGTGCACACGAAAAACGCTAAAATGAAATTGGCGAAACAGGTTATGAATGTCGAAAAATACAACCACAGCATACTTTGACTTTTTGTCTCAGGATCAAAATGATGAACCCAGGTTTCATCCTGCGTTACCAGATCTGCCGGTTAGTCACCAGAAAGTATACTAACCATGACGCTTTTCCGTTTATGTTCCTCTGATAGCATTCCGGGTACCCAACGAGCTGACACCTTACTCATGTGCAAATGTTGCTGAATAATTCGCTCTATTGACGTTTTACTAATGCTATGTGCAGTAGCTAATTGTCTAATAGGCATATGCCGTTCCTGCATTATTGTGTCAAGAACAGAATTGAGTTTATCTTTGGTGGTGACTTCACAGGGGCGACCAGAACGTGGTTCGTCTTCAGCGCTTTGCTACCCCTTGTGAAATCAGCACACCCCTTTTTTTCCTGTACTAAATGAAGGGGAAGTATCACCCAATGTTTGTGTCATGTCTTCGGGAATTTGCTTGGGAGTAAATCTTTTTAAATGAAGATATTTAATCACAGCTGTACCTTCTGTTTTGTACATTTTGGGCAGCGTTGTAGAGCAAATGGGAGGGTAGTGAAGACAGGAATGTATAGGCAGTTCCAGTTTGTGCAATTCATGCTTAAGTACTGTTCTATATACACTAGCAGTTTTGCTGTGTCTGGGAAGCTTCTGGGACAGCCCTCGTATTCTATACAATGACATCAGATCGAAGAGATCCAGTTAACAGATACTAGTAATGTTCCTGATTCAATCCTCACTTCAACTGAATGAGTGGAGAAAGAAATACCTTGGAACTTCAGACCATCAAACCCATTCACTGGTTAAGGCAACTTACACTTAACAGTATATAATATGATATATCTAGCAAGTTATTCTGTCCGGCCTATGTGAACGTACTCGAACTGACGGGATAAATACAGGCTCCTGATGCGACAGATAAAGGATATACTCACATGGGTCAATCCCTCGCTTTCGGATGGTTTCTGTTCCATGAACAGATACCTCATACAAGCGTAATTGCCCGCGAAGACACATGTACGAATTTACCTTCAACAACCCGTGTTTGTCATAAGAGACTTTTGGGGTCGCGTCGTCAGGCACGCTGACACATATGATCTTATATCTCAATTGTTAAAATCGACGCTCACTTTGTCAGTCACTGGATATTCTGGTCCAGAATTATTTAGAGACCGGCCGTGAAATAGCTGGAAAATTACTGATTGCATAATAAAACATAATAAAGAATGGATTGAACACAAAAGTACACATTAGGGGTTCTAATATCTACTTATGTGCTAACTTCAAAAAACAGTTTCTTTAGGCTTACCAAAATACCAATCAAAAATGAGTTACGTTGTTCTGAAAGTAATTCTTTAACTATTGTATTTTTTACATGCTATCAGAGTATGCGCATATTGGCACGTTGTAAGAACTACTTCTATTTGGACTTGATTGTTAAGTTATTACTTGCTTTAAACTTTATTTCATTTCTATGTTGAGGCCACTAAACATTATCTCGTGAACGAAGTCCAAAGCATGTATGAGAATTTACTACTTGAACTTCAGCACCCAAAAAAACATATATATAACGCTGATAAATATACCATGTAGAGAAGGCCTGTGGTCACCAGGCACGAGTGTTGTTTACATCGTTTCGTTGCCATGAAGTCGACAATGGAGTTGAAGGCAGGTAGCAGTCTGACGTTCCATATCTTGACTTGCTGGCGCATCATGTTAACAGTATATATGTACACATTACATGACTCACAAATCAGTACACGTGTTATTATACTGTGGTTGGGTCGAACAGCCAAATAAGGGGCCAAATAATAGGTCGCAACCTATATCTCTCCGAACAGATATATCTGTATGATCTGGGTTGTGACAGTGTCTTGGATCTTCGGGTGACCCACTGACTTAGATATCCAGAATCCACCTCAGACATTCGCCGTCGCTAGGTTACAACATCCATCTCATCGAGAGTAATGTTATAAAAGCAATATACACAACAATGAAGTGGAGCACTTTTATGGATAGACAATTTCTTTGTTGCAGTAGTAGTTGCGACGTTTCGGTGTAGATCCTAACACCGTTATCAAGCAAATGATACACAACAGCCATTTCCGACCACACCCAAGCCCACCCGAACCATACCATACTTTGGAACAACATCAACATCCTAGAAGCCAACC
>VKKT01000425.1:229191-252513 GCA_008038995.1 Haliotis laevigata
CAGATGGTGTGGCAGTGGTGATGAACACATGTAACCAGGATGTATCAGATGGTGTGGCAGTGGTGTAGCACACATTTTACCAGGATGTATCAGATGGTGTGGCAGTGGCGATGAACACATTTCACCAGGATGTATCAGATGGTGTGGCAATGGTGTAGCATACATTTTACCAGGATGTATCAGATGGTGTGGCAGTGGTGATGAACACATGTAACCAGGATGTATCAGATGGTGTGGCAGTGATGTAGCACACGTGTAACCAGGATGTATCAGATGGTTTGGCAGTGATGTAGCACACATTTCACCAGGATGTATCAGATGGTGTGGCAGTGGCGATGAACCCGTGTAACCAGGATGTATCAGATGGTGTGGCAGTGGTGTAGCACACATGTAACCAGGATGTATCAGATGGTGTGGCAGTGATGATGAACATATGTAACCAGGGTGTATCAGATGGTGTGACAGTGGTGTAGCTCACATGTAACCAGGATGTATTATAACAATAACATATTGTTGTGTAGATGTATGCTATCCGAGGTACAGCTGTGTTGACAACAGTGACATATTGTTGTGAAGAGGTATGCTCTCTGGGATATAGTTGTATTGACAACAGTGACACATTGTTGTGTAGAGGTATGCTCTCTGGGATATAGTTGTGTTGACAACAGTGACATATTGCTGTGTAGAGGCATGCTATCTGTGATATAGTTATGTTGACAACAGTGACATATTGTTGTGTAGAGGTATGCTCTCTGGGATATAGTTGTGTTGACAACAGTGACATATTGTTGTGTAGGGGTATGCTCTCGTGGATATAGTTGTGTTGACAAAAGTGACATATTGTTGTGTAGAGGTATGCTATCTGGGATATAGTTGTGTTGACAACAGTGACATATTGTTATGTAGAGGTATGCTCTCTGTGATATAGTTATGTTGACAACAGTGACATATTGTTGTGTAGAGGTATGCTCTCTGGGATATAGTTGTGTTGACAACAGTGACATATTGTTGTGTAGGGGTATGCTCTCTGGGATATAGTTGTGTTGATAACATCGATATATCGGTGTGTTGATGTATGCTGTGTTGTATAAGATATGTCTGTGATATACAGCTGTGCTAACGCTGTAATGAAATAAATTTCTAGCCAAGATAAAGACGCGATCTGTAAATCAAGCTTAAAACGTCATAATTTCATGTTGATAGCAATTTGACCACACACACAACCCTAAGATATGAAGTAAATATATATAATAACTTAAGGTCTGTGCACACTGACCCTATCCACCATGAAGCTCTCACGTTGAAGTGGGCAGCCGTCGAGACGCCCCCTGTATCCACTTGGACGCCCATTTAGGCTCACTCATCATCCAACGTCTATCAAATCCCTGCTCGTTCTATAAACTGTTTTGACAAAGTGGCATAACAGATGCTGCAGAAATCCCCAGGTTCATCAGGCCTCGTTACACAATTTCAAAGATGATTTGTGCATGAGGTCCATAACTTGTGCTTATTGCCGTTGCGAAAAGGATACAGTAAAATAAGTTTAAACTTACTGACCTTAATGAAAGCAACAGAACGTGCATGTTTTCATGATTATATGTTCAGTTATACACGTACGCCAGTTTGAAGATAATGAACCCATTCATTGTAAAACGCTTCTGTCCTTATTGCTTCTTGGTGTTCCAGGAACTGTGAACCCTGTACATATTGAAGGAAATAAAAACACCCGGTGGCAAGTTTCTGTGTTGCTTAACTCCGCACATAGCAATATTGCAGGAATATGACGTCGATCTGTAAATATTTGAGTCTGGACCAGACAAGCTTGTGACTGACGTCATGAACATCGATCTACAGTGACCCTGTCAGCGAGCGTGACAACCCGATCCTGTTAGATGTCTCACATGAGACTGGGTTGTTGAATACTAATTTTGACCTGGATCACGCGGGTCGATGGTAGTTACATGTGGTATTGAAACATATCCAATTAGTTGGGAGGGTGCTAACCTATGTTTTGAGATGTCCGACTCAGGTTGAGGCGAAAGGATGGCACGAGGTACAATGCGCTTTTGGAATACGATGACAAAAACAGTTCACATTTTTTGTTTTATTTGTTTGTTTGTTGTCTAAAGTCGCACTCAGCAATAATCCAGCTATAATAGTCGAGTCTGGACCAGGCAATCCAGTGATCAACTCCATGAACAACGATCTACGCAACTGGGATACGATGACGTCAACCAGGTCAGCGAGCCTGACAGTTCACATTTAAGTCTTCATGTACGCAACAAATTAATGCTGAATACGGCGCTAAACAAGGAAGAAACGCACCCCGGGAATCTCCATTTGGTGTTATAAGTATCTCTTAGTGCTTTGTTTTCCACACTTACTGCACCTAACGATGTGAATCGTGAAATAGTTCAAAACAGCGATATTTTTCACACACTCTCTCCTAATTTCCAGATTCATGGATCATATGTCAGATCGGTGCTCATGTCCGTACGCCAACTATAACGTTTTTTCACAAAGCTTTCGTTGAATAAAACTAAAAATGGATAAAAATGAACCCAGGTCAAAAGTAGGACGTTCACGTATTGTATTGTCCTGGGGGCATTCACTTCCCATATCACAGTTTTCGGACGCCACCCTCTCCTTCCTTCTTATTAAACACTTCATTCTGTCTCTCGCTCCATATTATGATTTGGTTTACTCCCGGAATGCCGGCAGGTTACGGTTGCTGAACTAATCCGTTGTTGTTTCAACTATGGGGGTCGTATCAAATATCCATGTAGAATTTACAAGGGATGGTACATGGATCACTGAAGAAAATGAAAAAAGAAATATGTAGATGTGAAAAAACATGTATTCTGACCAACAATATTACGATAGTCATAATATCATCCATTGATTGAGCATGCAACATTTACAAATCGATTAATCCCCCATTGTCTACGGATTAGCACGCTTCATTGCTTTGCCTAACTTAGACAATACCTGCCGGCATTCAGGGAAGTACCTTATGATTTGGCTGGAGACTTTCTTCGTTTAGAACGAGCGCGAACCCAATATTGATCACAAGATAATGGCAAATATAAATACACTTGATGATCGAGGATGGTATAGTCAGTGTAGATTATCAATCAGTTAATACGCTGTTGTGGCCTCGAACCGAGATTCGTGGGGCCATACTACTAATCGTTTGTCTACCTTTCCCACACCATTACATGTCATCGTATCCCAAATGCGTAGATCGATGCAATGCTGTTGATCACCGGATTGTCTGGATTATTTACAGACCGCCACCATATAGATGGAATATTGATGAGTGCGGGGTAAAACTGAACTCACTCACTCCCCACACCATTAAGTCACTCAGAATGTAACTTGTATAAATATCAAATTAGACACACAACTGCAATTAAAAAAACCCGATATAAAATTCACTTGTGTAAATTCGTGTGTGTACCGTCATTATGTGTGATGTAGTGTTGAACGGATCAACTACATTATACGACGGTCGTGTTCCTCGTACAGGGCGATCGCTTACAACAAGTAACAGGTTGTCTGCACACTCGATGTCTCAGAACCGAAAATGAATGACTATTTCAGAAATCATGTCCCTGTTTCCCAATCTAATGAAGTTGTCAAGGGTCTGTCGAGCACGTATGTCTTCACTCCTGCTGGAAAAGAATGGTAAATAGACTGGTGTGTGTTCGGCTGTCTTCGTGGGAACAAATCCATTCTCCAGCTACAAGGACACCATTTCCGCCACGTTATCGTGGATCACCATGGATGATAAACATTCTTCATATTGAGCCAGGCTCCCCTTTGTTAGACCCGGCAAGCCTTGACCAGGGGCACAAAAGCTGCACAGGAAACATGCGTACTTCAGAATTATCTAACATAAGATTGAAGATTGTAAGATACTGCCGGGGACCGGTCATTATAAACGTCACAGCTTTCATGCTGTGTGTAACTATTGTCTTACGTCGATAGTATAACATGTATCTGTTTCAACTGAGGCTCTGATACAGAAACGATTTACTAGTGACACAGCCATGACCCTAACTATGAACTGATATTATACCGCAGAGAGCAATATTCCAGATGTGTTACAGCAGTTGACAAATACTGGAGGCGAGGGTTGATAAAAGAGTGGTTGATATCATCAGCAACGAACCAGGCTCTTAGGGCACGTCACAGTAATGAATATTCCAGCTATGACATGGCAGTCTGTATGTAATTGAGGCAGGGACAGATAAACAAATGGCCGATAGCGTGAACAATCTACGCCGACACTGGTAACACAAGGGAACACAACATTACAACCTACTGGCAAACAAGGATAAGTTGGACCGGCGCAGTCAACGCATTTACGAGAAGTAGGCGGTGCACGGCAATGAGCAAACCCATTTGGTTTGTGAAAGGTAGAGCAGATGTAGGCTACTGCACGTGCATGACATGACGATGAAATTGATTCCGCACGAAGCTGTCAAACTCAGTGTTTGCCGAAACAGGCCACGGGCTTCTCCCATCGCACTACACGTGATCGCAGACAACCTGGGGCCCTTCGCAAACAATGGCAAGCGCCAGTGGGCGGCACTCATACATGATATTACGGGTCAATTGTCAAATCGGTGCTCAACTTATCCTTGTTTGCCAGTAATCCATTTCTTTCCGATTTAATGATTCACATCACACACCTGTGGACCCTGTTTGCCCTGGGAACACATAAGGCATTCAACTCAGTACAAGGAACTGCGGTCATGACAATCCACAAATTTATGTATTGAGTTGCCAATGTTTGGGGGTAGGTGAGTCATCGTCTGAACCTGACACTCCCCTGTGTTTGGGTATAACAGAACCAATGCGAACAGACACAGATACCGTCTGAACCTTGCATTGCCAGTATTTGGAGGTAGGGAACACGATGCAAATAGGCACAGTCGTCGTTGGAGTCTTTGGGGGATGGTGAGGCGACAACGTATCCTATCTGCGACAATTCTGTACCAATAAGTTGTACTTTACACTCAAATTAGAAATAATGCAAGCATAAAATGTCGTTAATGGAATCGTTGTTCAGGGTTTTACATCTCCCATTGTGATCCATGGTCATTCAGTACAATACTATGCTCCTCATGTCTTAATTTCAAAACTCTCGGCGTACAATCACGCATGTTCCTTCTACACAGATTTCAAAAATGTTTGTGATCAGACTTCAAGCTTTCAAAATGTTTTATAGTAGCTATTTGGAGGATAATTCCAAATTTGACTTGAACCAGATGCTGCCTTGCTTCTCCAGGCGAACATTTACGCGCCACTTTGTGTTTTCCTCCACTAGTATGATGCTAGGTCGTTATATAACGGTTTGTAATTGCCTTAATTAATGTTAATTATACTTAACTCGCACACTCATCAAACTAACCCATGTAGAAACAGTTGAGAAATTGTCACTGACAAGTGGTGTACTACTGACCCGTCAAAAAAGATCGCACTAATCGCTTCATCATGGAAACTCTAATCAATGTTTAGAGTGTTTTCGGGGAGGAAATCCACGATTGTCCCGTGTTTATAGCCTTATCAGCGCAGATGTGCATTTCTACACACACAAAATCCTACATTCTGTGAGTTTTATACAGTTATCAATAAATACACCTGTATACAATGTCAAGAATAGTGTAGTCAAACACTCAAACAAGCCTCATATCTACTGATCACAAACAAATACCAACACACTCGATTGTATTGCTAGGTTTTTATGATGGATGCCTGTTAAAACAAAGTAAACAATGCTCCCTTCAAGACATGGTGAGCTACATGACCTACTGATCGACGTTACGCCAGCACCTATAAACAGAGAATGTGCATTAGCTCTTCACCAAATAGCTCAGAGTCTTAACTTAATTACCTGAGAGGTTGGCCAGTTCGTCTCAACTGTAACACGAGTGTAGAGCAATATTTCCTTTATCTAGAATCGCTGCATTGTATACTTCCCAAATAGCTAATGTAAATTTCCAAAAGAAAATATTATTTCAAGCAAGATGAAATTAATTTGCTTCGTTGTTGAATTGATTCTGAGGCTCTCGTCGAATGCACTAATGATGAAGATGACCAACTTGACTGTATAAAATTCCATGGTTGGTGGCAATAACATGTCAGAATATCATAACCTCGGTAATTCAGCTGGTTTCTCATTGAAAATATCAAAGGAAATTTCCATAATAAATCTGATGTTAAGCTTCCGGTCCGGGCAGTTTGGACGTGTGTAAACAGGTCATTATTATTGATGCTAAGAATCACCTCTGAAATGGTCTGCAAATATTTGCATTTGCAGCGCACGTGAAGATTGTGAAATTGTAATAAGTGTAACAATTATTCCACGAGGTTTGCTGTTGCAACATATTTGTCAACATACAAGCTGTTAAAGTGCTCTTTGTTGTACCGGGCCGTGAACCCCTGAATTATCGAAGTAAACACAACTACAGCGAAGTGTTAAAACTTCCTTCGGTTATAGAAATATGAAAAAAGTAAAAAAATCGAAATAGCAAAAAAATCAAAGGATTCCTATCAATCCATGATAATTTACGCTCTGAAAGTAAACATATGACACATGAATTTTCATGAATTCCCAGCTTGGCATTTTCCAAATATCTCATCTTTTAGCTTGCAAAACGTTAGTCATCATTGCGCCAATTATAACATCCTCAGTGAAACGGCTTTCACTATGGCAAGGAAAAGCGGTTTTGTCTGGAATTTGACCTACTTTCAGATATACCATATTAACATTTTGACTCTTGTCATTTATTATCACCACAAGGAATTGAATTTTGGGTCTCGTTATAGATTTGCCTTGGCTTCCATTTATATGCAAGTTGAAAATGCAGATGTCGTATCGATGTATCTTGAAATAGGGTTGCATTAATTCCTGCCGTGTTGAGCCACATCATCAAGCAGAAATGGAACCGGAATCAATGCTAATGCTCATTAACACCAAGACCGTTAATGTTGTAGTGACTATGGACGCTCATTAATTCCACGGGATGATTAGGGCATCAAGTCGAACGGTTATGCATTGGCTAAGACGCCTATACAAAGACGATAACGCCTCAACCTAATGCTTATGCCATTAGACGCTCTGAGAAAGTGCACATGGAAGTCAATGAGAGAGGAATATACCTGACGAAGCACACGTTAAAGGTTACTATAAATACAGAGGATCATTATACATAAACATGCTATACAATCCTTAGTAAGTTTATCTTTGTTTGTACTCTGTGCGGGGGAAAGATGAAGTAATAGGTGTAGATAATTAACAACTCTGGTGAAGAGGAAGCGACACGTATATATTCCATTGTAAACGAGGTGAGAAAAGGGGGATATATCGAGGAGAAAGGTGACAAGGACTAGCGGGGTGTGAAAGCATGAGCTGGACAAATTTGGAGCAGCATCAGATCGGGTGAGCTGGGTTTAATTCCATTTAAAGGAGTGTCATGATATATCACCTGAAGCCGAACGTAGAAGGAAAGTGCCAAACTTGCGATTAAGAATAACAGAGGGCATTGAAGAATATGTGAAAAAGGGAGAATATTTGTTTGGCTGCAATCACATCAGTTGAAACAACGTCAACATCCTCCCCAGCGGAAGTCACGTCAAACTGTCAATCAACAGAGGTCAAGGTTATTTCATAACAACTGCCTACTGTGAACTGATTAAACAATAGAACCGTATTTTTCCAAGCTTCCCACCAATAAATACTTTATCCGGTTCATCTGTCTGCCTGTTAATTTGCTTCCGTATCAAATGTTCTCCGTCAGTCGTGATACAGTAGTATCCTTCTTACGCTAATAATATCTTACATCCCATGTATGGGACCGTTCATAATATATGGATGTAGTGTGTGTACGTGTGTGTGTGTGTGTATGTGTGTGTTAATGATGAAGAATGAGGTTTTATGGAGAATCACGTACAATGTGAATGTCCCCCCCCTAAAATTTATGTACAAAGTAAGTGAACCCCCTGCATGTCGTGTACAAAATTAAAGCCCCCCCTCCCAAAATTTTAGAGCATAATCTTTTAATACTTTTATGTACAAAATTGATGACCCCCCTCGTACATCTACCTCCCCAGAACAAAATAGGTGACCCCCACTTAAAATCATCATCACACACCAAGCCATAAATTTTGAACGGTCCCTAAGTTAATTGTTACTGTTAATCCTTCACCTACCAGAAATTCACTAAATCTAACTGAAGGAATGAAGGCTGGTGGGGAGTGGTCTGGTGGTTAAAGCGTTCGCTCGTCATCCACCAGATTTAGTCCCGATTTTGACAGTGAAATTTCACACTTCTGTAATTGGTCTTGCCAGTTGTCTCAATTTTGACAGTGATCTTACCGGACGGTATGTGACACTGGCCTTATCAGGAAGGAGACAGAAAAGCTCAGGCAAAATACCATATAACCGATCATGGGAGTGGATGATATATACTTGATAAAATATTTTGGGACCAATCATGAAAGTGCCATCCATTGAAACAATATCACTTTGACTCAGTCTGGATAAACCAGAGAGTTCCAAAAACAATGATCCTACTACCTCTGTTGTCTTTTGGAGTACGGGGGACCTTCTTGGTTCTTTGTCTGTACAGACTTGACTTGATACTCTCATACATCTGCAATCGCTTGAGGTGTTGCTTCTTCATACCCATCCAAAATCTTTCTCCTAAATCTTTGGCACACTTGTCAGCTCTTTTCGTGTCCGTTTTTTCATATTAGTGGTATGGATATAGGAACCAATAGAGTTTTAGTTCTGTACTTCTCTCAGTTGATTGCATTCACATAATTACCCTTAATTGGTACAGATAGTTATCCCAGTTTTGACAGCGAAACTGCACACCTTAACGGATCAGTGACCAAGACGCTTTCAAAAGTGGGACACTACCGTGTCCCCCGCCGTGATACTGCTGGAATATTGCTAAAAGCGGCGTAAAACTAAACTCACCCACTCACTCACTGGACGAATGTTGTGTGGTACCTCTAAAGATTCAGAAGAAAAACAGACGGCCATTCGCACAACAAATAGACGTAAATTCTACTTTTGTGTTTATCGTTTGTTTACAGCACCTCTTTCTTAGTTCAGTTTATTTACCCATTCCAGTGCACTGCATAATTCTTGCATTACTGCGCCGACACGATGCCAAGGGGTCATCACTGACTAATACTCGATACAAAAAATGAAAAAAGAAGAATATTCAAAATAGGAAACATCTAAAATAGTTAAATCTATTGACACTTCCTCGTGTGTGAGATCATGACTTGCTTTTCCATCAGCTACCATGGTGATATTTACAGTTTGAATATTTGTCAATAGTTGAAAACAGATGTAAAACACACTCACACAGCTGCAATACACGTTTCATTTTTATGCTTTCAACATCCTCGGCTATGTAGCAGATCGAAATATACTTATTGGCATATTTTAAATCGATAATACATGCTGATCGATGTTTACTGTACTAAAATGATTCGCCTTCCCTTGATATTCCATGATTCTCCCTGACTGAGTGACGTTTCATTATGCTGATATCGACATATACGCTTTCCATATTCTTTTTATGGCGTGTTCTAATAATGGAATATTTGAAGATACTTCCAAATGCTAATCATACCTTCTTCAGTAACGACTACAAATGAGAATAATATTTCATTCTTTCCTGAATGCATCTCGGTTTCTTTAGCAACGCATTATTGCAAACAGGAATTGTTTATGTAAGGGTTCAATGCTAGCTACCATGTCTACACCAAATCCAAATTTATTACAAATGAGGTATAAGATCTTTTGGAAACGGTACAAAATACAAAGAATGCCAAGGATTATTTTTAGCACCAGACAGTATAATGTTCAAGATTACGGTGAACAATTTCACCGCTGATTATCCAAGTTTTTAATTCATCAGGGTAAGAGACTAACAAGTTCTAAAGATTTCCTTTTCTTGTATTGTATAAGCAGCAGAAATGTTATTTGCAAGAACACAATGTTACAAGTCACATTTTGATTACTTCCTATTTTCATTTATTCATGGAATTATTTACAATCAGAAAGCAGGTCTATTTCATTATAGCAGATATTTGTAATCAGTTATTATATATTCAAATGAAGGAAGGTGGCACATTGTATTAAATTGCAAGTATAATATAATAAACACGAATGTTTTTATACATTCCCTGTTCGTTCGAAATCTTCGTGTCCCGTACACACTTGCAGAACACAGTTTATGCATATCATAATCTAAAAATTAAGTTGTTTGGATTTTTCAAACTTGTACCCATGTATCATATGAAAAATCATTTCCCCATGATTACTCAATCGACACGATGCTCCTGAAATTGCACGTTCATCACTGGCATTGCATACATAAAATCCACTGAGTATCAAATTCATCACACATTCAGAGAAGATCCGTGGTCGAATAAATTGAAACAATGAGTAACTTATTGAAGTTAACTGCGAAAAGCAATGTTTTTGCCCGACAAACGTCTTAAAAGTTCTGAAAATGTGCGGTTGCATGGAATAGGAATGCATGGAACCGGAATAGGTCGGGATATATGTCCGCGATTCCAATCACTGGATTGTCATTGGCAGATATAGCCACTCTGGCCGGTACGAACAGACAGGTATCACCATGGACCTTTCCGGTTTCACGTGTACATGGGTAACGTCACGTCAGCAAAGTAATCACATCCGTCTGGTTCGGCAACATAATCACATCCACCTGTGAAACCGGTTTCAGATTACAATGTTGACAGTCCACTGCATCCTTGGCTTGCGTCTGATTAGTGCAAGAACAGTGTAAGAAATCGATTACAATAGCACGATATTCTTTACCACTTAAGTCCATTTCTGCTGTCACGTCTTTGGATGCTGCCATTGCCAAGACAACATCTGTGGGTTCCGGTTACAGAAATGAAGGTTAGCACTGCTCGCAGATAAATCCCTGTTTAATGCCATGGCCGTCCGCGTGTTGATGGACGTCGGTGGAACGTTACGCTTACGGGCGTGTTGTTCAAGGTTGTATATTCGTTGGTGGGATTGTAATGGAGTTCGGAGGTATCACTACACATCACCAGGTCCCTTATTGTGGCAGATAATGGCGAAGTGACAGGTGCACGAGATCGTGACAAAGTTACTGGTCTTCACGTCCTCCCGTTCCTTATACCCATGACAGCCAATGCCTATCCTCACGTCAGCTCCCTTGGCCTGCCCATCCGTCTGATTCGTCGCCCATCGAACACATGCAGAACAAACCTTCCTTAACTCCATCGTAAAGCGTCTGTGAGACGCCGTTTTATAGCTCGTGTCACAGTTAATTATGGTCATACCCGATACTCGTGAACCGCATTTGGAGCCCATGGCGCTTTCAGCCTGAGATGACGTCACAGAGGACATGTTCTGACACTACTAATGAACTTACGTTTCATTGACATCAATAAATCGTTGTTTCAAAATCCCTCTTTTAAAGGTTTACATATTATTTCCCGCGATTGTCATTGATTGGCACGTTTATTTTCAACCAGTAGACAAACATACCGCTTCATAATTGTTTGTTTGTTTGTTGTTTAACGTCACACCCAGCAATATCTCAATATATAGACCGCCGTCATATTGGCGGAGTGCCGAGTTAAACAACAAATAAAACCAAGTATGACGCGTTATGATCTGAGGTCGCTCAAATTGTAATTTTTTTTAATATGATATAGTCTTTGATATTATTAATTAGAGCAAAATACAATTTGCGATATGTGTGTGTTTCAAGACAAAGTTATCATAATACATAAACACGCACTTTCTGAGAAAGTCAAACGTGACTTAAAGCACAACATGGTAGGTTTCAATCACATCGTTACTATTCTAATAGAAAAAGTAAACGAGGTTTGTAATTGTACGTTAGAACTCCTGCCCATGTACAACATGTCGGAGGTTTTTACTTGTAGGTAATACAGGGAGGTAATCGACACTGCACACGTCCTCGGCCCCGTTCCACAAGCGATCTTAGCAGTCAGGATATATTAAGGTGTATGAGGCTTGGAACATACTACTGCATGAAGATGTACCTATCGTCCTTTTTATCCTTTTACCTTCACAGAAAAACTTCAGAAAATATGGAAATGGTTCAAAGTGAAGGAATGCCCAGGTATACCCAAAACCACATAAGTGCAAGCTTCCCCATTCTGCTACCATTTACGATGTCTGTACAACATTCATTGCTTGATATTTATGGTATCTTACAATATTGAGCAAACAATCCTTACCTTACCTTCATTTTGAATAGTGTTACGAAATTGAACATTAAGTGCATCTTCAAACATTTTGTCATTTTGATAATGCCTCCAGCGATTGATAAAAGATAATCATAAGGAAACAAAGAAATCAGAACGTTGATTTATAAATGTCAGTGTGTGACCCGTTAAGATCCGGGTTAGAATATTGATCTTCAGTAACCAATGCTTGTCGTAAGAGGCGACTACCGGAATCGGGTGGTCAGGCTCGCTGACTTGGTTGACAATAGTCTTGTCATCGGTTCCCAATTGCGCAGATCGATGCTTATGCTCTTGATCACTGGAATGTCTGGTCCAGATTCGATTATTTACAGACCGCCGCCATTAGCTGGAATATTGTTGAGTGCAGAGTAAAACTAAACTCACTCACTCACTCTTACAGTGTGTGTCTATCGAAGGAATGAGGTCAACTAAACTCATCTCCATATGGTTTGGAAGATATTCTCAAGAATTTCCATAATGCCCAATCACTGGATTACCTGGCTCTGACTCGGTTATTTAAGGTTCCTCGTCATATAACTGGATCATATTTTACTGTGTGCAACGTTCAAAAAGAAGACACACAAATTGCAAAGATGTTTGTAGATGCATCAGGAAGATCTATTATTGCAAGATGTGATTTAGAAATAATTCTACAATAATAGTAAGATGCCTGGCAAAGGAACATAATCACCCATGTTGAGTACAGTGAAATCTGTCAACACCGGCACCTGTCTAATCCGGCGTGCTGTCTAAATCGGCATTTCATCTCGGTTTTGTGGGCGCCGGTTTAGACAGGTTTCACTGCATTAGGTAAAGATCTGAGAAACTTGTATTCGATTTTCTGTTACAAGTTTCATAATTATGTCATGGACCTTGATGTGTTTGGTGATTGTTCTCAGTCTAATGTTTTGTAAATGTGTGTAATATATAGTCAGTTCCAGTATCCAAGCATTTACTGTTTTATGCTCGGCAGTGTTGTTCTTCCTCTCATAGCAGGTACACAATGAGAGATGGGACGTTCACACGATATGTCAATACACTGCATACAATGCAAGGCATAAACATCACATACACGTTTGTATTGAAGTAGTAAACATGCTCACGATCAAATGCACCGTTGATGATGTTTTTATTTGTCTCGTTGGTTTGTGACTTGTAAACACAACACAGGCTCTTGTTCACCCCAGTAGGTATTTCAACATCAAACTAACTTTGGTTGTCTTGTCAAGTGGTTTGTTATGTACAACCAGATTAGATCTGTTATCGATCAATTACTGCTATCACAGTCACATATGTCTTCTGTAGTTACGTGTCGATTTCCAAATTGAAATAATAAGTTTACCTAGAAATCTATACGCAAAGGAATTCCGAGTGAAACCAGATAACAACAAATAAATGTTATATATGTTAACGATTGTATAGTGAAAGTAACGAGGTTTTACAATCAATACACGTTTCCTGCAACGTTAGGGAAATGACTGCACACAAAAGAATGACAGTACCGAGTGTTGTGGTATTACGATTGCGCCACCAGTAAAATATCATTGAAGTTGCACAGGGAATAGATTAACGATAAGATTCACCTCACGGCGACAGCGGTCAAACAGCCAAAATATACCTAGGAAGCATATTCACTGAATAAATAATTATTATAATAATTATGGTCTTCACACAACTGATGTTGATGAACGTAACGGGAGATGAGTGAAACATGGTCAAAAGTCCATTTTGAAAGATCTACATTATACTGGATTAATCTACAGCTGTTGTATAAGATTATAGACTACAGTT
The DNA here is from genome assembly GCA_008038995.1 of Haliotis laevigata. Taxonomy (NCBI): domain Eukaryota; kingdom Metazoa; phylum Mollusca; class Gastropoda; order Lepetellida; family Haliotidae; genus Haliotis; species Haliotis laevigata. The sequence continues at coordinate 243,292 of VKKT01000425.1, forward strand.
GACTCTAAAAGAATTGTGACATACAATAAGCTCCACACCACTGCTAAAATAACATAGTAGTATACTCCTAACAAGAACTATTGTTAAAACACAATGTATTGCACCTATACAGAATCCTACACGAAACAAAGTAATATGATTATGACATTGTTCAACAAAACAATTACATTAGGGAGACAAATGAGGGATACACTAAAACACAATGGTCATGTGCTTGACCAGATTGTCTTACGCTGCATCATGTTGGCACACATGGCGCCCACGTTCCTCCTACATATGTCCAACAGGTTTCAGGTACGTTATGAACCTGATCCGACAAGCACTTGACCGTGTTCCTGTCTCTCTAAAACACATTGTCCTACGAGACGTGTATGGGGACATTATCCTGATGACATTCAAAGTGACGACCAGATTTCGGCGCAAAGGGTACTACGACTGTCATCTACACCTCATCACGATAACTCCTTTGAGTCGACCATCAAGTGAATGAGTGACTGAGTTGGGTTTATCGTCGCATTGAACATTATTCCAGTTTTATTACAGAGTGTAAGGTTAATGTGGCAAGAAAGCCCATAAGTGATGTCAGGTATCAGATGTTTACAACATTGGTGAACCCTCGAGCACGGTTGTGGTACCGACAAACCTAGAAACACAATCTGATGGACAACCATGATGTCAAAGACGATATGTCTAATAGATGGTTGTGTACCATATCGGTCGGTACTTTGGTACACTCCTGGCACTGCAAATGTCATGTCTCCAAACCCCGGGGCCATCTGTAGGGTAGAGAAGGATCATCCATTCTTCACTGAACCTTATGGGCATGAAGGAGGCACTTTCCCTGGTTCCTTGACGCTGTGCCAGTCCAGCCTTTAACTTTTCGGTTAGCAGTCCTCATTAATTTTAAAACTTTAAGTCGATTGCGGACAGTTCGAATTTCGTTTAACTTACTGAATTGATATATGCCACTTAGCAATGCAGACACTTTTGTGGATAACTGACTGTGCAATCAGCGAATTTGATCATAACTAGGTAGCACCGAACACGAAGGAATGTATTCTTCTGTCTCGGTCACACGAAAGAGAATTAGTTTCAAGACTAGTACCGTTTGAGAGGAATTCTCGGTCACAAGACTAGTAGCAGGATATATTTATGAATGAGCGCTTTATGTATTCTTTAGCATGCTTTATTATACTTTATACATTGAGTGCGAGTATGATTGTGTAACTTTTCGCTAAAAGAGTGGAACAGATTAAAAATTCAATATGAGGAATCTGTCTGATCCGTATATAATTCTTCACCGGACCAAATGCTCCGAGGCTTGCATATGAACTGCATGTACCATATACCACACAGTGTGGTACACGTGTGGATGGCTCAGGGAATAGATTTCACGTGAGGAAAACACACACACGCACAGTCTTCTCACAGTTTCTCTTAGATGGACTGATTATCTCTGTTTAAGAAGGAATTATGAAAACAATGTTGTTTATACACGTTAGGTGCCTAAGTTCTATAAATGTTGACCGTGGCTTAAATGGAATAGAGCACTCGGACCCCTGGTGTCTAATCGTTGATATAGTGAAAATCCGAGACGGGGAGCCAGCTTCTTGTCCGCGCGCTCTTACCTAAACATAATCGACTGTCGGTGATGGCTCTACAACCTGAATCCATCTTTTAACCTTGCGAGTCCTGTCACCGTCTGTCATTTTTTGTCTTATATGGCAATGTGGCAGTGGATATTTAGTATATTTGTCACGGATATTGTTTTTGGATGCAGACGCTCAAAGAATACCATTAGCTGTTGCTGGGTATATATTTAGTGGCACGCCTAAGCAGCTCGGAAACTAGAGTGACCTCCCTTTGTGTTCACAGTCCAAGGTCGATCCCAGCCGTGGACATCTTCGTTACTCTCCAAGTACCCAGAGCGAAGATTTATTTACAGTTTGAATTTTTGATGCAGCAGTATTGTGCCGCTTTGCAATTGTCAATCTTCGCCAATGTATTTCGATATAAAGTGTTGATTGTTTCTTGGTCGCGTATGGTTATATGCCGATTTTAATCATGTATTTCTGTACGTACAGACGTATCATAACCTTCTACCTTTAGCTCAAAGGCACTATTTCACATCATACTTCTCTAAAACCAAATAATGGATTTCTCTCAATAATACTAACAGCTCTAAGGGGAGTTACCATATAATTTATTCCCAAAAAAGATTACGTATTTAGATAACATTATTGAGTTAAAATGTTTACATGTATTAATGCGACGTTGCATTAAATCGACTCTCGTACCATCTGCCGGCCGAACATTATTTCAAGCGAAACCTGTAGAGTTATGTCCCTTGGAGCGCTTTCTACGAATACTCTACACACAACTTGTGATTGAAACCCGTTCGACAAACACCGACAACACAGTTGCGACAGTTTTCGATGTACGGAGCGATTGTTTACATTCCATATTTGGCAAGTGAAGCTGTTTGCCTCGAAGATCCAATTATCGATTTCAGGCAAGTCGTGAGGGATAATAAGTCTTTTATACTGCATCAATAGGAAGCTAAAGTGAGTGCATATGCCCCAATCTATATAATATAGGCCAAAACGTTGTCGAAAATGTGTGATATTGTGCCTTTAAGATTCAACACGTAACGCCGTGAACATGCAGCCTGTGTTTATTTTTGGATTGATTATGCTAATTCCACTTTGAAATCACATCCGTTGATGTATCGAGGTCATTACCAACGTACCAGGGTCAGTAATCACGACTTCAATCAATTTGAAGTAGGATTAATAATTAAATCTGAAGCTATTTCAGCCTAGTTCTTATTACTACTCATGCGATATCTGCTTTTTCTCAAAGGATGTATTATTTTTTGTGTCCATGAATATCTTTTGAACGTGTTTTTCTTTTCAATTAAATCACTTGAATGTTAGATATGTCCATGCTTTAATGTCTCCTAATAACATTGATATGTTCTAAAAAATACTGGACTAGTGTTTTTGTTGTAGTTTAATTGGGTTGTTGGTGAATCAAATCTTACTAATTTCCTAAGGAATACACACACACGCGCGCGCGCGCGCGCACGCACGCACGCACGCACGCACGTTCCGGTATAGTTATATCAACAGGATTAGGACATACAAACAACTTTATATCGCACGTGACGGAGATATGATGTTAAATATTCATTCATTATTGACTAATTGACATTATCTTAGAACATTATAGAAATTGTTTAGTTGTGGATATTATCTAAATCAAAGCACATATAACTACCACATTATCAATACGCTCTATGTACAATGGGTATATTTTGTGTTCAATATGAAACCTGTTTCTTCATTCCTTGAACTAAACTGGTGGCCGCGCAGCAAAGTGTCTTCCACACATTTAGTATCTCAGCTCCACAAACATATGTTGATGATGACAGGTATTGACAAACAGGTCCTGATGCAACGCACCTGAACATGAATTAATTTTCCGCACTTAATAAAATGGTGCTTGGTCTGCCCCATTAAGGCTTTTCCGTGCGCTGTGTAGAGGGGTGAACACCCAGGAGATGGTCTTGGCATGGTTATTCTTCTTCTTCTGTAAAATTGATTGCTGAAATGGACATGTTATTGACAAGGAAAAGTGTCCATCTGTCTCGACAAATATACACAAGAGTTAGAGCAATGATTCCTCTGTTGTGGATTTCATCACGACAGGAACATGACTTAATTCCAACAAAGAACTCCGAGCAGCGTTTGCTCAGAGCTTGAATTAGCCTTCCGGACGTCTTGGCTGTCAGATAGCAATTATCACGATAGGGTATGGAGTTCACCCATGTCTCTGAAGCAAAGTCATGGATTACCTACTGGCTGGCAGTTGAAACACCATGTCAACATTGGGAAACTGATACAAGCCTGGTAAGTCTAACCATGATTTCATGTGATGGATTGTCATACTGAGGAATGCCTGGTTATCAATACAATCTGAGTGGGTGGGGGGAGGAGGAATGCACAAAATATTACATTTTTTTCCTCATCTTTATTTATTTTGTGTCATAGAATTAAGTGATTTTGCACAATCTCCAATAAAACTTCACAAAATCATATAATGATAATGAAAATGCTCACTACAAAGAAAGTCCTGGGACACAATGTTGCACCTTCTCCCGAACATTTGCCTACATTCTGCTGTAGGGGTAGGACCAAAGAATGACCCCTAACTTTTTACCTAACCTATAATTTGGGATACATAGTACCTATAAATGTTCAGTAGGCTCTCCTGGATCAAACTGTGTAGTCAGACCTTTTATGTAGAAGGTGTTGAACAAAAATATTTTTTTCTGGCTTAGCTCCTGCACTAATGATGTAAAATATAATTATTGCGAACAATGATGTCCAATCACAATATTGATCTGTGTCAAGCTTCGAAACCATAAAGAAAATCTTGACGGATATTTATGTTTGGTGTTAGGCTTTCATTGCTGTTGATGACGTCTTAAATGTGAGCATGGATAGATTAGCGACCCCAGATCCGTATTATGTTACTGTTTATACAATGCATAGACCCAGTATGAGATTTGTTGCCGGTTCAAATGAAATCATTCCTCACAGTAAATTCAATATTTCCTCAGAATCACACCGTATCAGATTACGTTCAATCTACGTCATATGTATTGGTCTATCTGTCAAACATACAATGTTCCTCTGACACTTCACTGTTCCCAGTCTCAACAATAGTCCAGTTTAACAAAGGCATTAGACGTCAAGTGTACGTGGCTGTAACTATAGGTTATTGGCTGTGAGGCTTCATGTCCAACACGTCTTGGGAAGCACCTCACACGGAGGCTACACACGTCAGTCGTGTTCCTACTGTTACTGTGAGATCTAACATTGTCAGTTGGGCATCAGTGAAACCTTCCACTGAGACAAGAGCGTTATCAAGTCAGTGTAAGCTATGACAGGCGGATTGAACACATGTGCTGTGTGTGATGTTTCTATGGAGGCAGTTGGTGCAATCTGATGGCGAACTCCGTAAGTATTCATTATGGACCTACGTAGATATGTGTGTGTGTCGACGGTACGCGTGTACATTTACATGTGTCTTGCCACGTTATAGTTCATAAACCGGAATTAATAACGGTCTTTTATTTTGTAGTGGCGTTCTGTATATAGGATGAGAATGGCGCACGCGTCTTGTATGTAGCTAAGGTAGTATGGGGCAACCACCACGTGCGCATACATACGCAAACAGGCAGAGAGCGATAGACTGAGTCTCTCTCTCTCTCTCCCTCTCTCTCTCTCTCACACACACACGCATAGATACGCGGCACCTGTCACAAGTATATACATATCGATATGTATTTCTTGTTGACCGATCTATCATATCGCGAGTCCAATAATTCATTTCGACCGAATATATTGGTCCTTTAATGCCACCTTGTCGCAGTTACAATTATAAAATACTCGACCAGCTGCCTATTAGAGTTACTTGTCAGCGATACAATTCCTGTAAAGGTTCATTTCTGTTGACTGTATAAAGAACATCGTTACAGTGAATTATTTTATTATAACCGAAAGCGTCCGGATAAGAGGGGTTCAAGATTATGAACCATAAACCGTTCTGTTACTCTCTTACAGTAATCGATACGTTATATACTCATATCTTCAACCATTCTAACCGTACCGATATCGCACACAGATGGGTTTTTGCCTTCCCTCTGACAAACGCGGAACGGTCCCTTTCACACATTGAACATATTTTCAAGAACGAGCCGCTCCTAACAAAACGGTAGACATGTAACGTATATATAAATAAATGTATAAAACCAGTATATTAGCTTTAGAACTGTGCACGCACACCGCGATGCCTGAGACATTAGTTCTAGCTATTCTTGTAGTATTAATTCATTTATGAGATGTGGTTATTTTCTGCTGGTCGTGTTCTCGAGAAGGTACCAGTATCTGAGACGGTGCATTATATATATAACTGAACATCGCGCCAGCCATTATTAGATGAGTGACTACATGTTCTAGGTGATGCAGTCAACAACGTTATCACAGCGGCCTGTAAATTGTCTGGACCAGACAAACTAGTGATTGAAAGCATGAGCAAAGATTTAACCCGCGAAGATCCGGGTTAAAATTGATCTTCAGTAACCCATGCTTGTCGTAAGAGGCGACTAACGGGATCGGGTGGTCAGGCTCGCTGACTTGGTTGACACATGCCATCGGATCCTAATTGCAGATAATTATTTACAAACCGCCACCATATAGCTGGAATATTGCTGAATGCGGCATAAAATTATACTCACTCACACATGAGCGATCAAAGATTAACGTCGTCCTGACACACTCTGACATATATTACAACCACCCGATCCACATTATCCGGGCAGTTGGGTAGACTCATAGTGAAGCGTCCGCTCACACTGAAAGCCTGGGTTCGATTCCCCATATGGGTACAATGTGTGAAACCCATTTCTGGTGTCCCCCGCCGTGATATTGCTGGAGTATTGCAAACAGTGGCGTAAAACCATACTCCCTCACTCATACTCCACACTATCCTATTGCGGCAGTTATCGTGTACTCGGACAAGGCGGTGAGTAACACAATGATTAAAGCCTTCGCTTGTCACACCGAGGACCTGGTTTGACTCTCTTCATAGGTATAATGTGTGACATTCATGTCTTCCACCTGATATTGCTGAAATATAGCTAAAAGCGGTGTAAAACCATACTCACTCACTCAGTTGGGAACATGTGGTATTTCAACCAATGCTGAATGGGTGCGTACTTGTAGGTATATGTGTGGATTAGGTGGCTGGAACCGTGGATGGTTAGGATGGGACACAGGCACGTACATATTTTGAATTTCTTTCATAGTTGTGTTCAGAGACCAACTCTCAAGATCTCATTGTTGACATGGTAACGAGTATCCAATCTAAAGATATAAGATACACAGGCTTGACAAAGAATCTGACTCCACGCTTCTTACCAAATACTGTCAACATGGTTATCGTATGTTATGATATTAATTGTTATACTTTTACTATTTGTTTAAGAGCTGAGGTGAAATTGAGTTTAACGTCGTGCTTGAGAATATTTCGCTCATATGACGACGTGCATGCGTGTGTATGTGCCGCTGCTTGTACTAGCCCAGACTGAAGCTGATTTTATAGTGCTAGCCCACTGAGATACCATGCTGCAGTGAGGCATGAATACCCCACTCAGACACATTATACTGACTCCAAGCCGACCAGTCCTTGTTGTACCCATTAATGCCGAGCGCCAGGCAGGGACCAACAAGTACCAAAGTTTAACGTCTTTTGGTATGACGCGGTCGGGGATCGAACCCTCGACCTTCCGCTCTCCGGGCGGACGCTCTAACCACTACACCACGGATGCGGTCATTTGTTTAAGAAATCAAGTTGGTTTAAGTGCATATAAATCATTTGTCCACGAGTACTTGTTTCCATCATGTCCTTGATAATGTTTACTGTGCTTACCAGCAATAGTGTGACGTCACTCTATGGCGTGTATGTTGAGGTTCTAAACATGTAGTTTCCATGTCCGATTGTCACCCTTATTACAGGCGGAAATTCCAGCCAAACAAACCAAAAGGGTCTGGCGAACATATCAATCATGACAAAAACTGTGTCCGGTTGAGTAGAGTGACATGTTCAGTAGTATGATACATCGCAAGGTGTTTATTTGAGAGCATCAGTTGCTAGCACGTCGCAAAAAGATCCGTTTGTCTAGACTGGATCGACTGAAAGTAGATTCCTAATTTCACCTATGGTATGTGAGAAATTTCCTGATAGGATTTCAAAGAGCCTCAAACGGCACATGCTGAAAAGCTGTTTGATCATAGGTTACGACATTCACTTGGTGCATAATTAACCAAAATGACTGATGCAACAGTTTCGCCAGAGCCATATTGTCCACTTTTGTTATTCCGAACAGTTTACTTGCCTTTGCATGTGTTTATGACAGGTGACACTGGTGGTGCAGGATGAATGCTATAATCATCAGTAATTGATAGTGGTTCATTAAATGTGTATCGTACAGTGGATTGTGCTTTTGGGTGAAATACCCTGTAATTGACCAAATGTTTTTCTCGTATTTTCACTTTTTATTCAGTCTGGTATTTCTTTGACTTAAGGCTCAGCGTAATATTAGTAAAACACTATCGAAGAAAACAATAAAAGTGTCTCAACCAATCCTCTCATCATCACGATTTATGTATTTGCAATATTTTCATCTCTTGTGGCAAAGAACATAACATTGCAAAAAATAGAACAACGGTGACGGTTGAACCAAAGGTACAGTAGAGTCAATCTGGTTTATGGTTCGGATCCAAGATATGGCTTCCTGTTTTAACCCTTACACCTGGGTTTCCCCAAACTGGTTGACTTCTGCGACCTGTGTCATCCTTGGCATGCCAACCACATAAATCTGACACGTAAATAAACACCCCAAAGCTGTTTAAGTCATCTCTCTCCCGGTCTTCCATCTCTTAGAGTGAATGGTGACTTATCTTCATCCGAAGCTACCCTGCCGAAGCATTTTAGGGAACTCTCCATATACAGCCATAACTATCCCTTGATCCGTCAAGGATTGCACAGACAACATGACCATGCTTGCCAATATAGGAAATGGGACGCATCTCGAACCAATACGATAAAATCTATATACCCAAATCCAGAGGATGATATGAGATGATATTCTTCAAGGTCACATTTGTCATGCGTGGTACAACAGTCGTGTCTATCTATGGAATAAGTTGACATTCATGTTGTATCGCCTCCCGGAACCATTCGTCATTCCTGATGCCACTGCCATTTAAATAATCCGCCGTCTCAACGAATATATATTTCACCGACTGTAATCATTTTATTTTTCCAAGTAAGCATTGTGTCTAGCTATCTTACTGACTCCCCCGACGGTTTCTGTAATACAATGTGGAAAACACGTAGCTGGACAAACATCCCTGTCTCTCCCCCTCCCTCCTCCCCCCCTCTCTTTTGAGAGGTTTGATTCCATGTTATGGATTCTTGTGCTGTGTATGTAGCCTAATTAAAACCACCTTCACTGTTGGTAGGTGGGCGTGTAATTCCATAGACAGTTCGGTTAGCTTGCATTGGACCATGGTATGAGGCTTATATTTTATCAGGGCGGTGGGGTAGCCTAGTGGTTAAAGCGTTGGCTTGTCACGCCGAAGACCCGGGTTC
>VKKT01000425.1:277180-287892 GCA_008038995.1 Haliotis laevigata
GAACCCGGGTCTTCGGCGTGACGAGCGAACGCTTTAACCATTAGGCTACCCCACCGCCCCCCTATGAAAAGAAGGGGTTGGGGGTTAAGCGTTCATTGGTCACGCCAAAGATCTGGGTTCGATTCTCCACATGGGCACAATGTGTGGAGCCTATTTCCGGTGTCACCCGCCATGATACTTCTGGAATATTGCCAAAGCCGGCATGAAACTAAACTCACTCACTCACTATGAAAAAGAGTCCGAATCCAACATTTAAATTGATCATGCTAAGAATAAGATAAGGGATATTGAAAAGCGCTGTGTGAACATAAGAGACACGTTATGAATGGACTTCACCTAGGGTTCCACCAGTGGCACTTCTGTGTTTGCCATCACTACGCTCGTGTGCCTGGGTTTCACGAGACGTCTTAGACCTGCATCACTTCTGGCTTTGCCAAAGAACCATCTGACACCCAGTGATACAACTGAAATACTGTTTAAAGCGAAAGTGAAATACTGTGTAATGACACACTCACTCACTCGTTCCCTAATTCCATCCAAAGAACCATCTGACACCGAGTGATACAACTGAAATACTGTTTAAAGCGAAAGTGAAATACTGTGTAATGACACACTCACTCACTCGTTCCCTAATTCCATCCAAAGAACCATCTGACACCCATTGATACAACTGAAATACTGTGTGAAGCGAAAGTGAAATACTGTGTAATGACACACTCACTCACTCACTCGTTCCCTAATTCCATCTGCCTAAAGCCATAACAAACATGAGCCAATATCATATAATGTCATTATATTTTACATTAGGTGAAATGGAATTGAGGTGACAATATATTATTCACTGTCATCTTAATGGAAATTTGAGTAGCAATCATTTTTACCACATTTCAGAATTTCAGTCGTTGACAAAAGATGATGTTATTTATCAAACATTCTGACACTTTCTCTAAATGTCATAACAATTTAGGTACTTTCACGCCCTTTACAACTTGTCGATTTCCGAGGCCCAGTGGGACTCCAACCATGCCTCGTCCTTGTCAGTGGATTCAAGCCGATAACTCGTCAATAATTAACTTCAGGTTACCTGACCAATGCAAAGTATTGCAAAAGCTTCAGAGTAGGCAATACCGTTACAATCCGAAAACACTTCTTTACGCTCACTGATGACATTTTACAATCTATTATTGTACAAGTACAACTGTACAATTATTTACATCTGTCAATCTGACACAGGTGCTCTCGCCTCCTAAGAAGTACAGCAACCGTTACCATGGTAACAGTTATTAGAATTAATATTGGTCCTTGGTTCATCACTACTTGGGTATATATCACGAACGAGGTGATGCCATGTCACAATACTCATTCTTAATCAAAACCTCCTCTGAGTTGATATTATATTTTCTTTTTCATCTTGATATTTGATAAAAACACACAGTTTAATTATCAGAAAGGGAAACGGTAGTTTGTGTCAAGGAACCAAAGTGTCGCTATGGAGATGAGTTGATACGTCCGTAGGCAACTCTGGCGACGTGCTAGTATCCTTCCTACAGAGTTGTGTTATAGTTCACAACTTGTCATACAGAGTTTGATATGCTCGATGCTGGATACCAACCTTAATCGTAGTGGTGTGTTACCCATGTGCTGTAGCGTTCCATCTACGCTTTTAACGTTGGAACCGCGTTCTGTCATAGTCCTGTAGAGAACGACCTACTTTCCCTTTTAAGTCATCCATTCATATGAATTTCATTACTAATTTGTTTTTGTTTTTCGCCCAGTGGAACTTATTTCGACCGATAATCTACGCTGATTATTGCCTGGCGTTGGGGTTTTATATTAATGTTTGAATTTTCTATTTCTCATAAAGAGGATACTTAATTCTATTTGGATGCCCTGTCCTGGAATCGCACTATCTATTTTAATTTATCGCTTAAACGACATTGACATTAAGCCTTTAATAATTGTATAAAGAAAGAGCTATTGTCAATGCCAAGTAAACATTCAGAGTTTGCGTACTGTCTTTTAATTTGGACTTTGAATAAACATTACGGTGAAAACATCTTAAGTGACAACAGGCTAATTCCCTTCTTCAAATGTATTCTAATAATTCTAGCTGTGTTGGTCTTTTTGCGTATTTCAACTATGGATAGTCCTACTTAAACGTGTCACAGTGAATTCAGGTTCAACAGTTATAAGGACGACTCGCCGTCATGTCGAAGGAAAGTAAATAATGATCATGATAATTCGGAGGAAAGATTACTGTATCTAAAAACTGAATACGACAAGCAATGAATGCAACCGAAGCATTTCTCTGATAATATTGCTTTGTGACTTCTTAATAAATCTATGAAACGATTGAAAATGCCATTTCCGTTCAAATGGCATTTTTATACTGTGGAGTTCTTAATGGATGTTGCTTTGTGACATTACTGTTACAAAAGCGTTTTCATCAAGTGATGAATGTTCATAGTATTTAACGCCGTAAGTCTGCATGACAGAGTCTAAACCAGAAACATCTGATGTAGTACTACGAATACTTATTGTTTCTGTGAAAAAGGGACTCTCTCCACAGAAACTAGAAATAGTTGTTGAGTTGTGTTGGGTTTTACGTCACATCGGCATTATTCCAGCCATATAGTGAGGAGATCAATTCTGAAACACAATTTAAATACAAATTTACAAAGAATATTTTTAAGCTATATATATGTAATCATTACACTAGAAATGTATACCAAAACAGAGGCGACTGTACAAAGTCTAAATCTACTGTATCATGAACGTGTCATGAAGATTCACAGTCCTATTGTCATACCAGATGTTCACGAAAAGGAGAGCATATCCTGCCTCAGCGGTGCCAAAATTGGGCATTGCACTGGATATCGGACATCGGGCATCATTTATGTCACCGATGCCATATGAAATTCTATGTTAACCATTCGAAAGGATTGCAGAGGTTTTGAATGTTGTGGTGTGTGGTCCTGTGCATAGAGCTCAGGTCACAAATCAGTTAAAGGTAAGCAATGTTGGGCGCGGAGAGTCCTTGGATGGGTGACCGTGTTATGCAGCTTGACTCCTGACAGTTTCTAGGACATTAGTCCTGCCCCACAACGAAGCACATGTGATACATGTGGTCACACCTTAAGCAAGTGAGTTCATTTCAAAATTGTCTCTGGTCACCCAGCAGAAAATGAGTACCCGGTGGTATAAGTCATGTGYTTATAACCTTCTAGCGCCTAACAGGCAGCTTGGGTTATCCGGGGTAATAATGTGTGATGCGCTTTAAGCATACCTTCATTGCGTGGAGGCAGCGCATTATACATTATATAAATGTCATTGTTTGTGTTGTAACCTTGATCGAACAACTTGGTGGGGTCTTTTGACGCCGTTTGAAATGATGATAAAAAGAGGCTTGGATGAGCAAACTTAGGATGAGCGTGTGTCTCCATCCTGTCTGTAGACTTTTTTGTCTCGTATATTTACAGATAAACATAAAAAGGATAAGAAACGGGTTTATGTTAAGATGCTGAAATTGATATTAAGCACGTCTATTACACGGACATACGTTTCCTTTATGTATCCAGAACTAACCGTTCTCACGAATCTCTTGGAGATAAGATGTGTGCGTGCCCCCACTGGGTTGGCAATACTTTCTCCATACCTTCAGTATAAACATGTGCTTATATCACAACGCTCCTTCATGCGAATATGTAAACAGTTTTAGATGATGATAACCTTTTTCATGGAAAGTAACACGTTGAGAGAATTCATGTAAACAAATTAAGCTAAATTAGAGTTTATCAAGATGCGATAAGTACGTATTACGTGAAAGAAAACTGTCAAAGTAACTCTTTACATAGATGTTTCTTAGGATTAACTGATTACATCTAATTTTCTGCTGATACATTGACTGACTGAAATCATTAAGATGACGATTTACATTAGACTGAGAAATTTTTTTAAAGAAAGAGCTACAGAAAAACCTTTATAACTGAATTTTAATCAGAGGCGTTTTTATAGTCGGGCTATGTAGACTTGCCAATAACCAAGGCTGGAATGGGAGCCATGGAGCAAGGCTAATAACGTTGCTAGTCCAATATAATCTTTAAGCTATTACTTCAAGCGCCCGAGCGTAGCGTCCTCATAAACGCGAGTACACCCTAGGGACCCCCGTTAGGATTTCGCTTCAGAATGGGTCCCCAGTTCTCCATCATTGTGAAAAGGGCATTTTATGAGGATCGGCTGGTTACAAAGTAACTTGTTACCGACGACGTAGGTCCTTGCTTATGTCATCGATCATTGGTTTGAGTTGATGTTGTTTTGTGCCGCTGATAACAATATTCCAGCAGAATCATGGAAGGGACACCACGAATGGACAATGTCACCAAGAAGCAGGCTTAACTGTGATATTTGGAAGGACAGATCAGTGTGACATGTTATCTGTTTAAGTTCATTAGTTGCATCCATTTATAACGCATGCGAGGTATCTATTTTGAAATAGTTATAATAACTGAAATCATTACTTTGAGAAACGAACACCACCATGAGGTCATTATGGGCAGGCATAAATTGTTCGTGTTAAATAAATAAAATCAAATAAGTGTAAAATAAACGTTTTTAGTGCCTTACAGTGCCTTGCACATTGGGAAGTGGGGTATGTGGGGTGTGTGGGTAGTTGGGAGAGGGGTTAGGTTAAAATCAGGCTTACGGCAGTGTTCAAGATTGTATCACAGCAGCCTGCACCTCTCTATGTCTCTCTCTCTCTCTTTCTATCACCCTCTCTCTCTGTCCTTCTCTCTCTCTCTCAACAAGTACCATATTTTTATGTTTTAGTATCGGCCGGCGGGCGATCGAACTGTCTGGAATTATATAGGTTCCTATTTCATTCAGCAGCTGCGATAAACCTCCAACAACTTTAGATTAAAAAAGCAATAACTACTGGAAATGACGGATGGGGAATGAATGAGAGACAATATCAGCTCGAAAGCTCAACGAATTAAAGCGTAATCACTTCTTGGGAGGAGAGGCCCTGCCATTTAATCTTCAGTGGAAAAATAGATTTTTCAGCTTTTGGGGAAAAAAAACCTAAATAAATTGAAGGATAAAATCAGGGAAAAGATAAGATAATACTTTGGTATTGTTTGATGAAGGTTTTATGAATACTGGAATATATAAGTATTTAGACATTTCCTATTTGGAGCGAGATACCTTTGTCTGTTGAAATCACTTTGAACATTATGTTGTCGTAGATATTTAGACATTTAAATCTGACACCTTAGTGGCAAAATTGAGTCCATTCAAATTTCATATTGTCCCCGTTATACTCAGATGACAATTGGCATGCTTTTGCATGTGTTTGTGAGGGTGCCACGGTTGGAACCGGATATGGTTTTCACGAAAACTTGTATCATCACAATTTGATGGTGATTCCTAAATACGTGCACATTACATAGTCGGGACCGAACAATGGACGCTGCTTTAAGTAGTGATTTCTTATGATTATGGAAATAGTGTGGTCGCTTTAGTCAGAAGTAAACGGCTTGATCTGAGAAATGAGTTAATTATTCAGACAGCTTAGGGACCAAAGCAAATGCCAAGCCGGCTGATGTTGGAATGAATATGCCCTTGTCATTGTAAACGCCAGCGTTGACCCTCACGTATATTGACGTAAATTGAACTCATCGGAGTCAGCATGTAAGCTGTACCCCAAGATTCCATTGTATGAAAAAAATGTAATTCCACTAAAACCCCATCGTTTCATTAATGCTGAATGATGGAAAACACTTTAAGAAAGCACGTCACTGGGGAAACGCTAGTCTGCTGTATGTGCTTTTTCAAACACGTCATTGATGTGTAATGAAAAGGGATGAGTGACTGAGTTTTGCTTTACACCACGTCACCGACGTAGCCTCACCTCGTGTGGTAGCGATGTAAATTGATGCGGGTCCTGTACAAGAAGTGAAATTCATTTTGTCAAATTGATTACATTTGGTGTTTAGCAGTTATACTATGCATTTCTTGTACACAATTTAGAAAGTAAAATTATCGTGTAACTTGTAAACTCATTACGGTCACGTTGTTTGGACATTATTCTATGAAGGTTTATCCCCCAATGGATATTAAAGGTCAGTGCCGCGTAATGGGAATAAAATGCAGAATAGTGATGAACAAAATATGAAAGGATAAGTGAAAATAAGTGATGACACCAAGTGTTCGCGAAAGGATGAGTTTGTCCTGCCTTTCCGGAATTCATTCAAGTCGCACACTATGCATTCAAAAGAAATGGAAGTTAAATTGTTCTTTTCGACGCCAGATTTACCAATACTTCGCTCGTGACATATGGTCCCAAAGTGTGTGCTGACATTCAATTTGATCCCAACATAACAGTTCTTCAAACAAATGTAAAGTGGGCATTGTCAAACTAAAATTACGATGCGTTACATCATGTTGTTTGGATACTGTTTTTCAACATTTTAGGTGCATGAATTATGGACTAAAAGGTAATGTGGAATATACACTGAGGTTATGTGAAATATGTTTTTTTTCTCAAAAAGGGTGATATTCAAGATTACTTTCATTTGTCGGTGGTTTGGTTACATCAAGTACAGAACATATAAAATCACCATCGTTTTAGTTTTTTATTCAAGTCTCTTAATCACAAGACCCCGGTATGGTAGTAATACCTGTATGTATCTGTATATTAGTGCAAAATGTGAGAAATGTTCTATGTGCTAAAATTGACATCATATGTAACTTTATTATGGATGTGTGGCATGTATGTCTGTCGTTATGACAACAAGCTCATTGCTTGGTGATTTGCTCCCTGTATTCTTGTACATGTATAGTGTAGGAATGTTCCGCCCTAGAGGTAGCACCCCCACTCGCACAATCCGCCTACAATGTAAGTGTATGTTACGTGACTCCGCACAGATTTTTCCCCGCCATGTATGGGCGGCCTGTGAACCAGACAATCAAGTGATGACCAAGACGATCAAGTGTCACACATTCACAGGTTGCAAACCCGTGAAGATCCGGGTTAGAATTGATCTTAAGTAACCCACGCTTGAGGTAACGGGATCGGGTGGTCAGGATCGCTGACTTGGTTGACACATGTCAATTCCGTAGATCGATGCTCAAGCTGTTGCTCACTGGATTTTCTGGTCCAGACTCGATTACTTACAGACCTGCACCATATGGCTGGATTATTGGTGGGTGCGGCGTAAGACTAAACTCACTCACTCATTGGTTGCAATGAAACTGTGTGAGGCACCGCTGCTTATAAGTACAAATAAGTTTAAACAATATCTTCATATGGCACGATAGAGGGCGGTTTATTGTCTCGGCCTGCCCCTTCTGTTGGTATCAGTTTATAAGAAATAAATGCTTCTGAGTTTACAATGAAACCCCGGTATTTTAGTCAAGCAGCACAAACATCGACCGGGTTCCGGTCAACATGAACCATTAACTCCAAAGAATAACCGCCTTGATTATCGCGGAAACACATACCGCTGGTTGTAAAACCGGTGAAACAAGCTCACCTGGCGTCACACCTCTGACTGTGAAAGCCCGTACCCATCGCCCCGGGAACACAGCGTTCATCTGAAGTCCTGTTATAACATGTTTTCAATGGATCAGTTGTGGAAATTAACCGGATGCTCGACGCCGCATGGTTCTTGTACGTGAAGTAATACCAGGTCCAGTGTTGTCCTATAATACGGAGTAACACGGAGGTGTTTCTCCTGTACACAATGAATGGAAAGGTCATCAGCTTTGGTTTGCAAGACAGCGTGAAATCACGAGGCGGTATCACGCAAGGAAAACCGAGACTGTCATGAACTCGTTTTTCTCATCTCCAGGTGGTTGATTTGATTCCGAATACCGTAATGAAATGTATACAAGAGATTCCAATTATGTATGTAACTTCTTTGAGTGGCATTTTAGAAGTTGGGAAGTACAATATAGAACAAACTTTATGGATAACAACTTCACGAATAAAAGAAGTTGTTATCCATAAAGTTTGTTCTATATGTATGTAACGTTACGAATATAATATTGGATTGAGTTCTCGACATTGGTTACGTTACCTCCATGAGCATACTTGAGCCTATCTGTGTGCATATACATCGTAGCCACAATGGGTAGGCTTACCGTGTTTGTCTGCTATAATAATTGATGCATGCTGTGTTTGCTATGGTAACCAATAGTTCCACGTGGGTGGCACTTTAATGTCAGCATGGATAACAGACAGCGCAGCTTCCTATGTTCTTGAGAGAGTGAATGGGTTTGGTTCATTGCTGCGTTGAGTACTATATCCGTTACATCACTGAATGCCATTTTATGTGGGAGGGAAACCCGAAGCGATGCAGATCTTACCTGAGTGCCACGTTTGTTAGTGATTGTGTGAGTTTGGGTTAACGCCGTTTTTAACAGCATTCCTGTCTTATCACGGCGTAGCTACATGTGGGAGGTACGGCCGAAATGAGTTTTGTTTTACGCAACACTAAACAATATTCCAGCTATATGGCAGCGGTCTGTATATAATCGAGGCTGGACCAGACAACCCAGTGATCAACATCATGAGCATTGATCTACACAACTGGGAACCGATGACATGTATCAACCAAGTCAGCGAGCCTGACCGCCCGATCCCGTTAGTCTCTTCTTACGACAAGCATGGGTTACGGAGGATCAATTCTAACCCGGATCTTCACGGGTTCGCCTGAAGTGACGCGGATCATACAGGAGTGCCACGTTTGTTAATGATTAGGTGCGTTTGGGCGTACGTGCATGTGGATGGTACGAAGTGATGAAGATCAATATCATTTGTGGCGTCCACGACAACGGGTATGGTGCTGTCAAACCGGGATTCGAACCTATGATCAAAGGTTTCTGAATTGCCCAAGGAACGCACTAACACAACACATGGCAACCTGTTCCCTTAAACCGATATGGAGAACCCCTGTCTGTTATTGTTTATCTAGTGGAGTGTGTAAGTGAGTGTGGTTTTACGCCGCAGTTTGCAATATTCTAGCAAAATCGCGGTGGGGATCATCAGAAATGGGCTTCACACATTTACACCAAGTTGGGAAACGAAACCCGGTTCTTTGGCGTATCAAGCAAAAGGCGTTAATCACTATGTTATTCAACCGCCCGGCAATCTGCCTCGGAACACGATAAACTACATGTGGCGACAAAGAGAAGAATTCATTTAAAAACGTTTCCTTATAACGCTGTCTATTTCTGTCTTCGATAAAAATGCACAGACAGCAAATATACATTTATTAATAGGGACAAAACTCTCACCGAAACGCCTTGACGTCAATACCAATATCCATGATTAATATTGAAACTGAAGCCATGCATATTATGCAGGAAGAATTCAATTCCTTACATAACGGGTTTGCTCGATTGCATTTCATTCATGAAATACTAAATCATTTTCACAATCAGCATGTAATGTAATTTGTTTCTTAATAAATCATTTTGTCCGAGACGAAGATTATTTAAAGAAACTACATACATGGAGTGATTGAGTAAAGGTACAAACTCGGCATGGTTTTCAGCAATAGTGTGAAGAAAACTTGTAATGGGATATAAACCTGTTTTGAACAGAAAGTCAAGTTTCCTTTTGAAAAACCATGCTTGTCAAAGTTTGCAAGGACATCTTTAAAGATGAGCATCTGATGAAATAGCTTGACACAACATTGCGCGAGGACATGTTAAATGAACGAAAACCCTGTTGGCATGACCAAAAACTGAAACTGTAAAACTCATGAATTCATTGTTAAAAAATAAACAATCAAACACAACAACTCTCGGTAGGGCGTATGTGATAGGGTCATAGCCCGGGAGCATCGCCTCACACTTGTGCTACACGTCTGGATGGTTGCCAAGGGAAGATTGTTAAACTTTTCATTACCACCATTGCTGAGATCTTTTAGAATTGCTGGAATGATAGGGCGTCGCGAGAGGGCGAACTGCAGTTCATTGCCGTCGATATGGTTTAGGGCTGGTGACCGGGCTGGTCACTCCATGCGGACAATCGTCTCTTCAAGGTAGGCATCAACGATCCTGTCGCTGTGCGGTCGAGCGTTATTGTTCACGAGGATACGTTCGGTCCAAATGCATCAGCATGTAGTATAAATCCAGAATGTCGTCTTTGTAGTACACACCTTTCACTGTGTGACTGTGCTTGAGCACCACCCCAAATCATGATTGAGCTCCCACCTTAGAGGTCATGTTAGGCTATGTTCATTTTTCTACTCATCTGCGTAACATCAGGGCAAGACGTTCTATGAGGTCTAGACATTTTCCGCACCCAGCCCTGGTCTGTCCAACTGACGTGATCTTCAGCCCAATCCAAACGTGCCTGTCTGTGATTTAGGATCAGTGGGATTCAGGAGGCATGCCCTCTGTGACCGGAGACCAGAAAATACCTAGACGATTGAACACTTATGAGTAGAAACGTTAACGCTTCTCCAGGTCATTTCTGAGTTTGTCGGCATTCACGAAGCGATGACTTCATTCGGCAACCAAGAGAAACATGTCTTCTTGTGAGGTGGAACCACCTGTATATGGCTGATCCAATCCTCTGACAGCTGATCCAAACTTCTAGTAGCTGATCAAAACTTCTGGCAGCTGATTCAAACTTCTGGCAGCTGATCCAATCCTCTGGCAGCTGATCCAAACTTCTGGGAGCTGATCCAATCCTCTGGCAG